>JANHGN010024671.1:22030-48311 GCA_024605025.1 Megaceryle maxima
TGAGCCAATAGAAGATGGACAAGTGTGATTATTAATGAGATGACTGTATAAAAGCACCCTTCTGATCTCTAATAAACAAAGTTTGCTTTACCAATCATATTGATTGTCCGCATCTTCCCTCTCCACTCCGCAGCAGCCTGCAGTTTGGAATTCAACATCTCACTTTCCTACAGGTAAAAGGACTAAATGCAGTTACTCTCTACCTATTAAGGAATAATTTATGCAGCCTTCCACTCTTTTATGGGGGGTGCAGTAGGATGGAGATGTCATAAATACTAAACCTAGACTCAGTCTTTCAAACAGATCAGAACCCAAACTGAAAACATCTGTACTAACAAGTCACATAAGTCTTAAGAAGTAGAATTAGATCCTAAGGATCACAATGATCTATTTTGTGAATTGCACCCAAGTTGAGGTAAGAAGAATAATACTGGTGGATAAAAGAAGCCAGCTGTGAAATTTACTAAGGACAATTCTGTAGATAAATATCTTAGGAAAAAAAAAAATCAGAACAAAATAGCATTTTTTAGTTATTTTTGTCTATTTATGTATGTGTAAAAACACACCAAGATGTCTGTGGAACTGGGGCAAAAGCATGTAGAGATCCACAGTGTTAAAAGGTCAACAAAAGTCTAGCAGGAAAGGAGAAATGAGCAAGAAGAATGTTGTCAGCCAGATGAAGGAAAGCTATTTCTGTGCTGTATTTCACTAGAACTGTGCTGAAATTAGTATCAATTGAGATATAGGTTTGAGCACTGATTAGAGAGATGGGAACAGTTATTGGTTGCGATTGAAGGCAGGAGTGATGAAATTATTTGATTGGTAACTAGAGAAATGAGATGAGTTTTTAAATTTATTTTTGTTTTCAAACCCCTGATGATAAAATAAAAGTCATATATTAGGTAACACAGTTTATCCTGAAGATTTTGTAAGAGAGAAGCTAAACAAAGGTAGGATAGCTGGGTCAAATGACAGCAGTGAGAAGCACATCAGGAGGGTAGACTTTTTTTTTGATCACTTGGTAAAAGATGTGGAAGGCTGCAGAAGTAAATAAAATGTATAGATAAAATGGAGAAAGTTCTACTTCTAAGAACACTTCTGCAAGTACAGTTTACATTATTGTTACTTCAGACAGAAATAAATTATATTAACAGAATAAAACTGCTTTTTTACCTCAAAAGAAACTCTGGAAAGAAAAGGGTAGCCAGCAGTGCAGAGTCAAATTGGAGGCCTGTAGCTCACAGTGTTCCCCAGGGTCAGTACCTGGTCTAGCCTTGTTCAACATATGCATCAATGACCTGGAAGAAGGGATAAAATGTATCCTCAGCAAGTTTGCTGATGATGCAAAACTGGGAAGGTTGGCTGACATGCCAGAAGGCTGTGCTGACACCCAGTGAGACCTGTAAAGGCTGGAGAGTTGGTTGGAGGGGAACATAATGAAGCTCAACAAGGCAAGTGTAGAGTCCTGCATGCAGAGAGGAATAACCCCATGAACCAGTACAGGTTAGAGGCTGACCTGCTGGAAAGCAGCTCTGCAGAGGACCTGGGAGTCCTGGTGGACAACAAGTTAACCATGAGTCAGCTGTGTGCCCTTGTAGACAACAAGGCTGATAGTAACCTGGGGTGCTTTAAGAAAAGTGTGGCCAGCAGGTCGAGGTAGGTTTATTCTCCCCCTTTACTCCACCCTGGTGAGGCCATGTCTGAAATACTGTTTCAGTTCTGGGCTTCCCAGTTCAAGAGAGACAGGGAACTACTGGAGAGAGTCCAGAGGAGGGCTACATTGATGATTAGGGGAAAAGAACATCTCTCTTTTGAGGAAAGGCTGAGAGACCTGGGTCTGTTTAGCGTGGAGAAGACTGAGAGGGGATCTTATCAATGGCAGGTGTCAAAAGGATGGGGCCAGTCTCTTTTCAGTCGTACCCAGTAATAGGAAAAGGGGAAATGGTCACAGACTAGAATGCAGGAAGTTTCACTTAAACATAAGGAAAAACTTCTTTACAGTGAGGGTGTTGGAGCACAGGAACAGGCTGCCCAGAGAGGTTTTGGAGACTTCTTCTCTAGAGACTTTCAAAACCCACCCTGACATGTTCATGTGCAACCTGTTCTAGGTGTACATTCTTTAGCAAGGCCATTGGATCAGATGATCCCCAGAGGTCCCTACCATTCTGTGATTTCAGTTAAGGCAACAGTTAATGTTATGGAATATTTAACAAGGACTGTTAGTGTCCTCAAAAATTAAAAATAAGTAGAAGTTAGGCTTTTTATTCCACAGTGAAGCTTGGTAGAACATCACAGACATATACTTACTGTATGTGGAGCAAAGATATGTCAGCAACAATTTTCATGTATTTTCTCTAATATAGGTCTACATTTTTAAACAGTACTTAGTCATACTATCAGTCTGTGGTTGTAAATCAGTAAATACGTATTTGCTAAACTAAAACAAATAATACATTAAATATCCATTTCAGTATCTTTTCCAAATTTCACCATGAGTACACAGAACCATTGAACAGTTGGAGTTGGAAGAGGCCTTGAAAGTTCATCTAGTCCAACTCCTCCCCCTGAGTAGGGGTATCTTTCAACAGGTCAGGTTGCTCAAAGCCCCATCTAAACCTGAACTTGATCACTTCCAATGATGGAGGATCCACAACATCTCTGGGTATCCTGCACCAATGTATCATCACCCTCATCATAACAAATATCTTCCTTACATCCAGTCTGAATCTACACTATTTTAGTTTAAAACTATTACCCCTTGTCCTGTCACTAGAGTTTCTACTAAAAAATCTCTCTCCATCTTTATTATAAGCACCCTTTATATATTGAAAGGTTGCAATAAGGTGACCCCAGAACCTTCTCTTCTCCAGGCTGAACAACCTCAACTCTCTCAGTGTCTTCTTAGGACAGGTGTTCCATCCCTCTGATAATTTTCATGGCCCTCATATATACCTGCTGTAACAGGTCCATGTCTTGCTTGTGCTGGGACCCCAGAGCTGGATGCAGTACTGTAAGAGCCCAGCTGATGTCTGAAAACTTGTGTGGTGATAAGATCTGAATTAAAATCAAGCAAGACCTGCCTGGAGGGAGAAGGTGTCAGTGGCCCTCAATGGCTCTGCCATCCTCACCTGGCTTTTTGTATATAGGTTAAGAATAGGAAGAGATAAATTCTGCATAGGCTGGAGGGTGTCTTTTCCCTGAGTTAATTTCTTCTGCTAACCACTGTGATTATGCCAAGGTGAGGTCTATAGTGGACAGACACTAGAAGGAGCTCATGGTAATAGCACCGCCTCTCTACACATATTATGTAAATTGGGGATGCCACCCATATGTCATGTGTATAAAAGGACAGTAAAATATTTATCTGGGTGCACCCACTACCAAAGAACTCAAGATTAAGACTGATGCCATGAGAAATTGCTGGATCCAAGTGTGGTGATATCTTATTTTCTATTTACTTTCTATCTTACTCTTTCTCTCTCTCCTCCTATCTTTTGCTCTTGCTGCTCATTTTTCCTTTCTTCTACTTGATATCTAGTTGTGCCTTAATGTAACTGGTAAGAAAATAACCTCTATTGCCAAAACACCTTTATCCACACCATTTATTGATTGTTGTTAGGGAAAACAATAAACCATTTTGTATTATTCCTTAAAGTCACTGTTGTGACCCTACTGCCTCTGCAGACCTGCTGTGCAGGGACAGACTCTTTTGGGGGATCATGAGTCACCTGCCTCATCATCCACTGAGTAAGATGAGACAAGTAATCCATGTGAGGTTTCACAAGTGCAGAGTAGAGGGGGAGAATCATAGAATGGTTTGGGTTGGAAAGAACCTTAAAGATCATCTAGTTCCAACTCCCCTGCCATGGGCAGGGATACTTTACACTAGATCATGTTTCTCAAAGCCCCATGCAAGCTGTCCGTGAACATTTCCATGGAGAGGACATCCACTGCTTCTCTGGGCAACCTGTTCCAATGTCTCATCACCCTCACTGTAAAGAATTTCTTCCTTATATCTAATCTAAATCTACTCTTTTTCAATTTCAAACCGTTACCCCTCAACCTATCACTACACTCCCTGATAAAGTCCCTCCTCACCCTTCTTAAATCACCTCCTTTAACCTGTGGGTTACACTTCTTTTTTTGCAGCCCAGGATATTGTTTGCTTTTGGGGCTGTAAGCATCTGTTGCCAGCTCTCAATCTATTTTTCATCTAACAGTATCCCCAGGTCATTCTCTGCAGGGCTGGTCTCAATCTGTTCATCCCTTAGCCTGTACTGATACCAGTGATCAGGCTGACTTGGATGCAGGAGCTTGTGCTAAGAGTTGTTGAACTTCTTGAGGTTTACATAGGCCCACTCCTCAAACCTGTCAAGATCTGTCTGGATGGCAGCCCTTTACCTACAGAACTCATAACTATATGTAACCTTTTTATAGATATTTTTTATCAAGAAAAAAACCTGCTTAAAATATATTGAGAGGTCAAATAACATACTTCATATTCTTTTAGTAAAAAAAAAAACAAACCAATACCAAAGCCTACCTGGAGGTTCTTCACTGCTAAATCTCTGTCCTCATTTGTACTTAAAAGATAAAATGTATGCTTTACTAATAGTTATGGCTATATAAAAACAAAACAAAACAAAACAATTTAAAAAAAGGCAACAAGTCATTTAATCCACTAACTTCTGCCAAATATTTAATAGGATGGCAAGAATTATTCATAATTAGAAGAGATGAAAACCAAAGTAAACTGTTTAAAACTGATTTTTTGGCAGGACAAGAGATTTAGGATGAAAAATGTTGAAAGATAAAGGGAAATGAAACACAAAGCACCTGGTGCTTTGTACATTTCAGGTAGATGAATCTCATTGTCAACTCAACCCAAAATAAAGCAAGTTTCATCTACCTAAAACAGAATCGCACCTTGTGTTTCTTTTTCTTTTATTGCCCAACCTTGCTGATTAGTGGAGCAACACAGTCAAGCTCCCTTAAAGCAGAATGCATTTTGAGAATTGTAGTCCAGATGGTAAATTCATGTCATGGAGTAATTGAAATTCTATTGGAAACAAAGTATTGTGCCTATGCGTGTTGAGTTTGTGTCAGGTGGGATTTTGGTAGTGGGTGAGTGTAGCGTGGCTCCTGTAAAAAGCTTTGAGAAGGTCCCCTAGGTCAAAGTTGGACCTGACGCTGGCCAAGGCTGACCCAGTGCCTCTGAGGTAACATATTTAAGAGGGGAAAAACCCTTCAGTGGGTTCTTTTGTTTTGGGAGTTCTTTTATTTGGGATAGGAGTGGGACTTGAGATGGTCAACCATGAAGACACCAAGGTCAGTGAGGAAGGAGTGGGGGAAGTGTGCCGAAGCAAAAATTCCCCTTTGGCTTGTGGTGAGATGACAGGCTGATGCCTTTCAGCCCATGGAGATCAAAGGTAGAAAAGAATCCCTTCTGCAGCCCATGGAGGAACTCACACTGGAGCAGGGGACCAATCCCAAAGAAAATCATGACTCTGAGGTAAGTTTGCACTGGATTAGTCCATTGCTGGGAGGATTGCACCTGCAGAAAACATCCGCACTAGTTGGAGAAGTTCATGGAAGACTGTTACCTGTGGAAAGGATGCCATGTTGCTTCAGAAGAGGACTGGGATGAGTTTTCCCCCTGAGGAGGAGGAATTGGGTGGGTTTAAACCATAACACCATGACCTTACATACAATTAGAATATTATGAATACAACCCGAGATTAAATCTTTCATTTTTATTTCCCCAGTAGAGAAAACAACAAGAAAAAGCAAACCATAGTTTTTTCTGCAACATCTTGTTTCAATTTTTTTTTGGTTGGTTGGTTGTTTAGTTTTTGGGGGTTTTTTTTAAGAAAAATAATTTCTCTATATGACTTATATGTGATATGATATTTATGATATTTTGGAGAAAATTTCCATTATGATAAGACAGAGATGGAACATCAGGTTAGGCATATGCACTCCACTTAGTCCCATCTCCTAACTTACAACACAGAAGGTCAACTAATTTTAAAAAAGTTTTCACACTCCACCTAGAAAGCCTTTTTGATCAAAAGATGAAATTATCTCCTAATTTTACAATCTATCTACTATTTTGACTTGACACGTTGGGGTTATTTTAAATTTCATAAAAGGAGGTAAATTGCAGGCATTAGTAACTAATGCTTTCAAATATATGAAAGGGTACAAAATGGCACAATATATTCTGTATTCAATATTCCCTACCCATACACACTGACCATGCACTATGCTAACTTATCTGGGTGCTCCCCAATACTGAAATAATAACTCTAAGTAGACTTGCATAAGAATGGAAAAGAGCCAATATAAATAATTGTTATTCCCAGCTGCACCATTTCTTTTAGTTGTTATAATATCCCATCCAGATGGAGATCAGTAGTCCTAGGGAATTACTGAAGCATGATAATAGGTTACATCAGTGAATTTCTATCTTAATCCATAACTGATCATGTTGTGTGTTTTATTAGAGTAACCCTAAAGAACTCTGGTGAAATAGAAGAATTTTTATTTTTCTTCTCTCATACAATATATTCCAGAGGTAACCAGTGCGTTTTGTTCATACGGCATGTGAGGCAATCTGTAGAGAAAGTCTTCTGTCATCATTGATAGGTTATGTGCTCCAAACTGAATATCAAACAGTCTGTTGGCATTGTCAATCAGTGAAAAATGTATCTTTTCTCCTCTATTTGGAGCCTTAATTTCTTCAGAATAATAAAAGAAGCACTCTTAACATCCTTCCCTACAAATTCTGTCTTTAAGTTCATAAATCTACATAGACTAAGCAAGAGTGGATTTTACTATATCAGGAAAAAGGTGAATTCTTTGGCCATGAAATATTATTTGGGGATTTCGGGGGGGTATTTTGCTTTGCTTTTTTTTTTTTTTTTTTTAATGTTTTTGGGTTTTTTCTTTCTTTCTTGTTTGCCTGTAGAAAGAATAGTGTCACTATGTGAAGACAATACAAAAGAAGTAATTTCAGGAGGCACCTTGTCATCTACAAATAGAAGGATTCACAAGTCTTTTAGCTGCAGGTCAGAGTGTCTTTTTTGTAATCCATAACACATTAAATACAAAAGTACTTCTCCATAAATTACTACATGCATCTCTTCAACATCAGCAGCAGGTATTCTGAAAACTTCTGTGCTTTTAAAATAATTTTCCAGTTATTCAATTTAAAAGGAAAGTGACATATATGGCAACATTTATTTTTACATTAGTGCAATTTTCCTTGATGGCAATGGAAGTTATGCCCACCTACACCAAAGATGAATTTGACCCATAATCTTTAGTAACATTGTTTCTTAAAATATTCTTGTCAGCAACCAGAGATCCTCAAATCATTATTCTTAGATTCTACATTTGCTTTTTTAAAGCAAGAGATAGAGTATAATTGAAATTTACTGACTTAAGGAAATGCATTCTTTTTTTTTTTCTTTCAACATGACCTCTCATATATGCTTATGGACACATTTTGTCAAAATTAAACATCTTTTTCACCTGTAGATGAGGTCTTAAACTGGGCAGAAATGGGAATACTTTATTTAGTAATGAAATCATCTCCTGACAGGTCTTATTAACCCTATAGGCAAGGCTTGTATAAGACTGTTGAGCAACCAAAGATTTCCTGGGATAACCAGTCTTTTTGTGGAGCTATAGAACTGATCCATTTCTCCCAAATATGGATGAACACTGTCTCTGTTTTCACCTTTTTTTTTTGTTATCTCTTCCTGTTGTTATTCATGTGAAGCTCAAGAGGCACAAACCCAGATGTTTTATTAGCTTCTGCTTCCTTACATTGTGTGGGATCTCCACTGTGTGTTCACTACGATGTCTAGAATGTGTGAGCCACCCTTGCTTTAAGAAAGGAAAACATAAGCACTTGTTTTGGAAGTTTCCTCTACCCCATTTGAAAGGTGGGAAAGACAACAATCCTTAGCTTTTGTCTAGGGAACAAGTGAACAGCCCCCTGCTCCAGCAGTACTAAACATGTCAGACAAGTTGACAGTGCCATCCTGGTTTATAGTACACCCAAGCTTTACTGTTTTAATTCTCTCTAGTGAAAATGACCAGAAAAGCACTTTTGACATGCACCCCTTGCAAAGCAGCAGTTTTTTTCACTGGGGTAAGAATTTGCAGGCATATTTCAAGTGCCTTCTGATCTCTGCACCACCTACTAGTGCCAGTAGTGCAGATACAAGGAATATTTATAAAAACACAATAAAGACTATATGTAATAAGGGTGAGCTAAATCCAGAACTCTTCACTTTCACCATAGTATTGAAACGTACTTTTGTCTGTTCCCAGAATGATTAAAACATGAGTAAGAGAACAGTGAGCCCGGATCTCTCAAATTTTGGTGTTAGAGCAGAAGAGGAATCACCTAATCTCCTCATAAAGGAGTCTACAGACTATTCCAGTTTCTGCTCTCTGTTCCCTCTGCTGGAAGCCACCATTCTCCCCAGTCAAGCTAGGAGTTGGGCCAGTTCACAGAAATTACCTTAGTGAAAAAATAACCCTTCAAAAAAAACAAGCAAGGAAGACTGAAGGAGGGGATAAGAGCAATTTCCACAACCATTACACCTGGAAAAGATAAAGTTACAACTTAAAACAGGAGATCATCTTCTAATCAAGTCCACAAAAAACAAAACAGGTGTATATTTGTTTATCTGAAAAACAAACATGAGGAACACTAAGCTGAAGCAACTCTATTGATCTCCAGCTACTGTCTACTGTCATTGGGAATGTGGCCAGATAGAGAATCTTTACTCATACAGAAAAAAATCCTAGTTGTTAAAGTGAGATGACAAAATCCCTCCCTAGATAATATAGATGTGATATGAAACTACAGAAAGTACAGATGCAATTTCCCAGCTTTCCTAATATTTCCTATGATACAGGTTCTATTTTTTTAATGTATATCTCTTAGCTAGGGCTGGCAGCATTTGGACATTTCACATGTCAGACCTTTTCTTCACTGTTAAAATAGAAGATCAAATCAAGGGAACTTTCATCACTTTTAACTCCTTTCTTAGGTAGGCACATATCTACTGATATTAGGGATTTTGTCTTAAGCACAGAATTAAAGTAAACATGTAATAACTAGGCTTAAGCCTAAATGAAGGGACTTTTTTCTATTTCCCTTATGGTTGATTTATCTATTTTATTTTCCCCCTTTCCCTTACAGCTGATACTGCTAAAGCCTAGGGTAGGTATTATTTAGTAGGATGCTTAGAAAACTCCTATACTCTTTAGGCAGACAAAAACATAATGGAATTTCTCCAAAACTGTTGAGCTTTTTCCATGTTATGCAGCTCACTGACATATTACTGAGAATCAAACTTTTTCTGCTTTGCTACACAAATAATTGCATTATCACTTCGTTAACAGGCAAAGGAGCAGCTAACAGTTTAAAGTTTGGGGTCAAGTGAAATCTATCCATGGCTTTATGGGTAATTAGGTTAGGTTACAAGAGTCAAGTGAATATTCATTAGTTGCAGGATGAATACTCAGCATGTAGTAGAAATTTGCATTTCTACATGCTTCCAAACCTAATTCATGACTAGTATTGACATAGCAATCACTTTATAGGCACTATTTTCTTCTAGACAAAGGAATAATTGATTTGTAATAATTCTTAAAGCATACCATCAAAACTTTCTAAAGGAATGACTCCTTTAGAAATCTGATAGAATTAACCTTATTTTCTGCCTCTGTTATTGCTGACCTTTCTCTACCATTCTTAAAAAGGACTTACATGAATTAATGGAAGTTATAATAATTGACATAATTATATTAAGTAACATCATACCATTTTGTACAATTTGAGATTGACATATTAATGTCTCCAACATTTATATCTCAACAGTGAATCACAAGACTTTAAAGACCTTAAAAGGATTGCCTAGAACATTGAATAATATATAACTGGAGCTTAGATAAGTAAGTTCTATCAAAAAATTTCATTGCATTTGTATCAGACATTCCTCATCTCTTTCAACCATTATCATTTTTACCAAATGCTTACTCAGATTTCATTAGTGCAACTCATGTTACATAGCAAAATTTCACTCCTATACATACTTTCTTATGTAAAGGGTAAGGAAGCAATAAACAATATAAAGATGGCTGCATAAAACTAATTTGAGATGATTGCGTAGATAAGAAAAACATTCCTTTTTCAGGAGCTAAAAATAGATTCATCATCATCTGTAGTAGTTGCTGACTTTGGCAGTCTCTCATCTTTGAGTTTCAGTCATTACCATGGGCTCTCTAAACCTTCACATGTCCCAAACCAAGGTAGTAAGAAAATGCTTGTTAGTGCTGAATAGAGAGGTAGAGTCCACTTCTATCCTTCCTACCAATCCATAAAATAGAATGAAAAAGTCAATAAAGCCAGATGTTTCTCCATTGCTTTGAATAGAATAAACAGATACTTTTGCTTTCTATTCTTTATTATAAGTGCCAATTTAAATGTTAAAAATGTCTATCTCTAAGTACATAGAAAACTATTTCTGAATTCAATACACATGTGATTTGAAAATTTTAACCCAATGAAATCAATTAAGGGTTAGTCACTGAATTCCATGAGACAAGAATTTTGCCAGTTACATTTGTCTTCAGTTTAACTGCAAAGGACTAATAAAATTCCATGCAGGTCAAGTTTCTCCAAATAATTGATCAAAGTCTGTTTTTTAAAAAGATATCATGTTTTATTATAAGACACATGTATTCTTGCATAATATTTTCCTTCATATTTTTTATTCTAGGACACCTTATCTTCTCAAATTTGTATCACCAAGAACATCAATGCCAGCACAAATATTATTTGTATCTGGATGAAGTAGTGTCCAGAAATGTTTACCCAACCACTTTATCTACATCTCCACAGAAGTTCCAGATATCAGAAGCTGTTTGAGGTTAGAAAGACAAAGGAGGATTGAGAAGGTAAGTTATTGTCAAATTGTGCATATAAATTCAATTAAGTGAGCACATTGCAAGAGCAATAGTATATGAAGGAGAGTGAAGGACGTTTTGGAATACAAAATAGAGATACTTTCATTAAGGAAAATAGGTATTTGCAAAATGCCTGATTCATAAACTGTGGGATGGAAGTGTTAACTATGCATCTCACTGTAAATGTTCATGTTTGGTACTATCTAAAATTTTCACAACTTGTCTGGTTATAGACATGATCTCATGTTCATTTGGCCTGTGACCTGTAACTAGAAAGTTAGAAATTAAGTTCACTGGCAACAGACTTAGCAAGTGTCATCAACCTGGCATCAAGAAACTACTGCAAAATATGCTGGGAAGCCATTACATTTATTGTATATTATTTCTCTCCCACCATTGGAAAAGAACCCCGATCCTTTCCAAAATGGACTCAATGCAAAGACTTTCTAATGCAGAGGTAGTGAAGAAGTTAATCTACCTTGTAAGATCCTTCATGTACTTACTTATCACTCTAAAGCTTAATCATTGTCTTATAAGACCATTTATCACTCCAAAATTTTCTTCAGCTATTGAAAATCAAGTTTTCCACTGTACGACTTACTGGTCTGATATACAGCTCAATTAGCAAATTCTTAATATATCCATTCATGGAAACACCCATCACTTTAGTACCTAAGTAGTTCTTACCTCAAAAGTAGTTATTTATTCTCAGAAGTTATAATTATTTATTTATTTATTTATTTATTTTTTTCCTTGAAACGGTTTTCTTTCTGTTCCCCAAACACAGCCCAGGTCAGGGTGAGAAGAGTAATCATTTATTGTTCTCTGAATCGAGCTTCCAAAGAGTCCTTATTAAGAGGATGACTTCCTCTAAACTGTCCACTTTCCATGCAGGAGCCCAACAAAGCCGATGTAGAAACCCTGTTGGAAAGGAAGCTACTCAGCAGCTCCTCAGGCTTCCTCCTGGAGTTAATAACTCGAGACAGCATGTGCAGCTGTTGTGAGAGAACTACACAGCTTGGATACATAGTGAGGCATGAGAAATCTGGTATTCTCAAAGCAACTGAAATGCCTAGAGTCTGTTATTCCCCTTATGGCCAATTAGAACATTTTTAGGGGAGAAAACAGAGATTTTAAACTAATCCTAAATTATTTATAAAAAACAGTACTTGAACTTGCACAAACTTTTTTATATACCCTGTTTGATTTTGAAAAGCTTTCCCTCAAATCTTACTTTAGTTTTACACTGGTGAAATACAGTGGAGTTTCTTTTTTTTTTAAATTGATGTAACTGATATCAGCATCAGGCCCATTGTCTTCATTGTAAGCAAGTCATAAATGGCCATTCTTCATGGTCATATAAAATGATACATAGATATTGGTAGAAAAAGAGGTCTCTTGGCACAATCATTACTTTTTCCATTTTCTGTAGACAAACAAACCCATAAAACAGAACTGACAGATGTTATAACCCAAGAAAATGAAAGAGAAAACCCCACAGTACAGAAGAAATTCCACATAAAATCACACTGTTACAACCTTTGGAATACACCTGTTTGCATTCCAAGATTTTGAAAATATAAAAGATGTAGAAAAAAGTTACTGTATTTACCATCCTTGATAGATCAGGGTGATGCCCAGTGTAACAAAAAAGATCACAGAACACTTCTTTCGGTTGTGCAAGAAAGATTATTTCTGTTTGAAATACATCAGGTTTGCATAAATCAGTCCATTTTAATGCATCTTAGGTTATGGTGTTGTGGGTTTTTTCAAACACTGATTTTCTGATTTTTGCCAGAGCTTACTACATGTTTTAATCACACTCTCCACGCTCAACATCCAAAATAAAAATGTACACTTTTCCAAAGACTATAACAGAGAATGATGTGATTTTAAATTAATTTTAAAATAGCTTAATGTCTCAGGAACTGAAAGTTGTATTCTCTGTTGTAACTACAACCACAAATTCAGTCTCGGCCACATGAGTGTAGTCTGGAAAACTCTGAAGTATCAGCACTGAGGTTGAAGACACCATCAGTTCAGAGGGAAAAAAACCAAACCCACAATTCTTTGAAAATAAGCCTTTTCACAGACATAGACACAGGCTAGAGAGATTTAACAGATTCTCCAATTTGAGAGTGGTTTCAAAAGTAGAGATCTCAAAGGCCTCACTTAATAGATACTATGGCTCAGGCTGAAGTTGAAAGAGTTGGTTTCAACATTGCTGGAGGTTTTAGGAATTAATAATGGATTGCACTGAATAAAACACAAACAAGACACAAAAATCCTCACACTGACAAAGAGTTTTTCCTACTTTTCCGCTATCCTGGGGCATGTGGAGCTAAGGGAGACAAATGTAACTCCTATTCCCACCAATGCATTAGTGCCCCATAAATTAACTTGTTAGTAAAGCTGGCTTTCAGTAGCTTAAGATGGACTCTGATCCAAGAACTAGATTTCTATAATTGTCTGACTTCGGACATCTTCAGATTCGACCACTGAATCTGATAATTTCAAAGTGAAATACATGTATGTATATTTCTATTTGCCTGTGTTTGTGTACATCTGTCTTCCTAGATGTTTATTTGAGTAGTAACAGTAACCAAGCAAGTTGTCTCATACTTGGGCAACTGCTCATTGAAGTGTAAAACCAACATAAAGCACTCCCAAGCAAATTGCATACAGAGATATTGCAAGGTTCAAATAATGGAGGTTTTTAAAGTGGCTTAGGATGCTGAATAAATTGAAGATAAGCACAGGACAAATGGTGCATACATGTTCACATATGTTTAAAATCTTTCTCTATAGATTTTACATTATGTTCTGGATGCTTTGCAATGCTTGAGCAACACATAGGAGACATCCATAAATCCATGGGCCCTGATGGGCTGCACCTACAAGTACTAAGAGAACTAGCAGATGTTATTGCTATGTCTCTCTCCATCATCTTTGAAAAGTCATGGAGAACAGGACAGGTACCTGAGGACTGGAGGAAGGCCAGTGTCCCTCCAGTCTTCAAAAAGAGCAAGAAAAAAGTGCAAGGCCCTCCACCTATGCTGAGCCAATCCCAGGCACAATTACAGAGTGGCTTGAGAGTAGCCCTGAAGAGAAGCACTTGGGGGTGTTCATTGACAAGAAGCTCAACATGAGCCTGCAGTGTGCTCCTGAGGCTCAGAAGGATAGCCTAGGATGCATCAAGAGGAGTGTGGCCAGCAGATCAAGAGAGGTGTTTCTCCCCCTTTACTCTGCTCTTGTGAGACCCCACCTTGAATACTGCATCCAGTTCTGGTGTCCCCATCATAATAGGGACATAGATCTGTTGGAACAAGTCCAGAGGAGGGCCACAAAGATGATCCAGTGGCTGGAGCACCTCTGCTACAAGGATAGGCTGAGGGAGCAGGGATTGTTAAGTGTGGAGAAGACTCTGGGGTGATCTTATAACTGTCTTCCAGTACCTGAAGGGATTCTACAGGAAGGCTGGAGAGGGACTCCTCACAAGACTGTACAGTGACAGGACAAGCAGAAATGGTTTTAAACTGCGGGAAAACAGGTTTGGATTGGATTTTAGGAAAAAGTTCTCAGTAGATGGTGGTGAGACTCTGGTATAGATTGTGCAGAGGGGTTGTAGATGCCCCCTCCTTGCAGGTGTTTAAGGCCAATTTGAATGAGGTCTTGAGTAACCTAGTCTAATTGAGAGGTGTCCCTGCCCATGGAGGGGAGGTTGGACTAGATGATCTCCCTTCCAGCCTAAGCCATTCTACAATTCTATGATTCTATGATAACATTCTCATTAGGAAACTCAGAAAGCGTGGGATAGATGAGTGGACAGTGACATGGACTGAGATCTGGTTGAGTGACAGAGCTTAGAGGGTTGTGATCAATGGTGCAGTCAGGCTGGCGGCCTATAAACAGAGGTGTTCCCCAAAGATCAATACTGGGTCCAGTCTTGTGCAACATATTCATGAATGACCTAGGTGAGGGGACAGATTGTATCCTCAGAAAGATTTCTGCTGATGATTTAAAACTGGGACGTGTGTCTGACACACCAAAGGTCTGTGCTGCCATCCAGCGTGACCTGGACAGGCTGGAGAGTTGGTTAGAGAAGAACTTAATGATGTTCAACAAGGGCAAATGTAGGGTCCTGCACCTGGGGAGGAACAACCCCATGCATCAATATAGGTTAGGGGTAGACCTGCTAGAAAGCAGCCCTGAGGAGAAGGATCTTGAAGTCCGGTAGACAGTAAGTTAACCATGGGCCAGCAATGTGCCCTTGTGGCCAAGAAGGCCAATGGTATCCTGGGATGTATAAAGAAGATTATGACCAGTAGGTCATGGAAGGTCATCCTCCCACTCTATTCTACCCTGGTGTGGCCATATCTGGAATACTGTGTCCAGTTTTGGACTACCCAGTTCAAGAGAGACAGGGAACTACTGGAGAGAGTCCAACAGAGGGCAAAAAAGGTGGTTGGGGGACTGAAGCATCTCTCTTACAAGGAAAGGTTGAGAGAGCTGGGACTATTTAGCCTGGAGAAGACTGAGAGGAGACCTTATTAATGTCTATAAATTTTTACAGGGTGCAAGAAGGATGGAGTCAGACTCTTTTTAGTGATGCCCAGTGACAGAACAAGGAGTAATGGGCACAATCAGGAAGACAGGAAGTTTAATCTAAATATGAGTAAAAACTTCTTTACTGTGAGGGTGACAGAGCAGTGGAACAGGCTGCCCAGGGAGGTTGTGGAGTCTCCTTCTCCGGAGACTTTCAAAATCCTCCTGGAATGTGTAATGTGCTCTAGGCAAACCTGCTTTAGCAGGGGGTTTGGACTAGATGATCTCCAGAGGTCCCTTCCAACTCTGACGATGTTGTGATAAACCTGACTTAACCACCCATTTAAGCTACCTTAACAGCTACCTTGTATCCTTGTAGAGGATGCCTTGGGTGATCAGATTAATTAAAAGTAGTTGGAATAAGGAAAGGAAGGTGTGGTATGAAGTGAGACCCCTTAGAGCTTGATCCACAGCCAACTGACATCAGTAATAAGATTCCCATTTGTTGTAAACTGATCATAATTAGTCTGGTTTAGTGGACTACATCAGACATTTCCCTTTGCAGTTTAATCTATAGTACTGACATGAAAAACTACTTATTAGCCCTTTTTCACAATCAGAAATTTCTGTGGGACTGTTTCATGGCACAAGTTCTCTTGAATGTCTTTATTTTTTCCTGAAATTACTAAAACAAGCAGCATTACCTGCAGTGATTTTTAAAGGTAAAAACATACTCATACTGTTCATGGTATTTCTGCAATCAAATTCTCAGCCATATTATTTGTTGCTTTTAATGACTTATGCCACTGAGTAATTCTCTGTTGCTGATGATGCATCCTGACTGATTTGGGTTTTGTGGCAGTTTCAATGATGAATGCCTAACCTCTTCACTCTAGTTTATGTTCTTTCTTATTCTCTCTATGTCTTATGGATGCAACAACATCCTTTGCACAGGCCTGCCAAAAGCTTAGTGAAGCTCACACTGCTTTCCTCTCCTTTTCCTCTTACGAATCACTAGAATCCAGAAAGCTTCTTCAGAATAGCATAAATACTAAAAAAGATAAGCAAGCAGAAATGATGAGACTCTTATTCTAGTTAAGTTTCAATAAAGTTCAAAACTCCTGATGGTAGTCTTTTCTGAGGAATTTTAATGATAATATCCAGTCTCTGATACCTCATGTCTAACATGAGGTATTTTTCTTACACACATCACCTTAATTCCTCTTGGCCTTTTCACTTTCTTCCTGCTGTTTTGATATCACATATGTCTGCCTTGAAATTGAAGCTGCCAAGCATGGTTTTGTATAGCATGTGTTAACATATCTACACCAGCTTTTATCTTTAAAATTTCATCAAGAAGCTAAATCTAATCTTCATAATGTTACCAATTTGAAGATTTTTTTATATATAAAAATAAATGTACAAGACACTGTATGTGTGGGTAAATGCTACAGAAAATCCAGATTACTGGCTGGCAGCTTTAGCTTTTAAAAACAGTGAGGTTTTGGTTTAGTTCTGGGTAGTTGCTCAGCTGTCAATCAAAAATCCTGTTATACATGAATCTGATGTCAGATCAATATTTGACAAGATTTTTGACTGGCAGGACAAATTGTTAGACATGGATGTAGTGGCACATGCATGTATAACAAGGCCCATGTAGAACACCTGCCAGTGATAGAATTCCTTCATTAATATATTATCATAAGAGCTAGAGCAGCTCGTATGTAAATAACTATATCAGAGTCTGGATTTCATCTGTAACCGTAACCAAATCTCACTAAAATTACAGGTTTCAATTGAAGAAGTCAGGAATCCCGGAGTGTTTGTGCTTTTTGTTTTATCATCACTAAAAAATTGTGGTTTTTCCCTCCCCTACAATGTCTTCAATATAGTAATATCCATGTTCTGCTTTCCTCCTGTTAAAGACATGGAAATGTATATGATTTATGTTAGTCTGCTTAACCAGAGAAACAGTCTACAAATTATGCTGACAGCTGGTGGAATAGGAGGGGTGGTAACAAGAACCAGGAGGAGGAAAAGAATGTGTGTATATTACACTCAAATCCAGTGTAAGATCACCATGTAAGCATGCACAAAGCATATTTAAAATTCATGAGCTGTACAAAAGAAATAACTTATGCCATATTTACTTAGAGTTTTAGCTGTTCTCTAGATTCACCTCTGAGGGCACCAGTTTCGTGGACTGATTTCTGAAAAGATGCCAGAGGTGTAGCTTCAAAGCATTGTTTGGTAGTGTCCTGGTTTGAGTGAGAACAGAACTAATTTTGTTCAGTGAATTTTCCTTTTCAGCTCAGTTCTTCTAACTAACTGCACTGTCTGAAGTTTGCAGCGTGTTTGCACAGTGTCTGCTGCTGGCAGTGATAACACCCCATGTTTAGAGTTACTACCGAGGATAAGTGTGCAGACCAGTGCCAGTGCTGGATGTTGTGCACCACACTGTGGGATTCGAAAAGTGAAAGGCCACACCTGCAGGGAGGGATGGGCAGGACAGGTGACCCTAAAATGACCAACAGGGGATTACATCCCATATACATCATATATGGTGTAAAGCTGAGGGATCTGGAAGATCTCTAGCTCCTCTCCTCTCCTCTCCTCTCTTCTCACTCCCTCTTTTTGCCTCTAGGACTGCTTTGCCAGCTTGGCTCAGCTTGGCTCAGGCCCTCTCTCAGTTCCTTCCTTGGAGCATCTGAGAAGGACTCTGACCATTCTGCCTTCAACCCCTATCTTTGTGTTCCTAAATCTGGTACTAGGATCCAGCTTCTGAACACAGATCCTGTCTGCTGAGCCCAGTCTGGGACTCACCCAGTGCCTGATCTACAGCATCAGTGGTGATGGTGATGTAACTACCATGACAGGGGGGTTGGGTTCAATACTGGTTTTGTGTATATTTGTATATATTCCATTTTTATTATTATTATTTTCATTTTCATTAAAGCTGTCCTAGTTTCCTTTTCTAATCACTAAGTCTCTCTCCCTTATTCCCTTTCTCTTCCCCTTTGGGGAGGGAGGGGGGGTTAACAGAGAGACTAAGGGGCTGCCCTGACCCTAAACCATGACAGGTAGTAATGTCCACAGTTATGTAGCAGATTATGCTTGGTGTAAAGCAATTTAGAATCTTGGTCTTCACAGATCTGCAAGTCTTCCAACTGAAAAGCAACAGGAGATGCTGGAGGAAGCACAATATTTCAGAAAGACATTCATGGTGAAGACAAATGTTGAGCTAAAAAGAAAGAAAGAGGCATACCTAGATCTATAATATAGAAGAAGTGAAAGAGTTTGATGGAATGATTAATTTGCCTAAATATAGGTTATTTCATATGATATGAGATACTCAAGTATAAATGTGGAGCTGAGAGACAGAATACATAGGAATCTCATGCCTTTCTGACATAGCAGCTGGAGATTAAGAGGAGTGCCTTACATATCTTGGATGGCTCTGGAATACTATAGTGAGTCAGGTGAATCACACCCTGACTCTTCTTTCATTTGTCTAGCTAAGGCTTTTTCCACACTACCTATTACCATGGCAACTTATGAAGGACCATCTCCTTTCTCTGAATACATACCATAAAGTGCCAATACCAAATCCAGGCTTAGTCCAAGCTCCTGACCTTTACAACATACTATTAATATCTAAAACCTACAGTGACACTATATTCAAGAAGGATGCTTTCCCAGTATGTGTGCAACCCGCATACACACAACTCTTCTCTGTCCTTAATATTTTATTAGGTGCTGTAACCTTAAATCTGGTAGCCTTAAACTAGGTATTGTTAAATCTCTCACTTAGACAGGACTAGTTATGTCCAGGTATTCATGTTCAAGTATGTTTGAAAATCCCACAATGAACTATTTTTTCTTTTACTGGTGAAGTGCAGTGACTTTCAGGCTGAATAAAAAAAAAATAAAATAAAATAAAATAAAAAGGAAATCTTTACAAGCTTATAACAATACTACAAATTCAAATTTGAATGAGTGATGAAGTATGCTTTATGCAAGCAGTACTGTGAAGCATCTTTTAAGTGGGCAAATATTACTTTTGGTACTAGAAATAAGACAATTCATAAAAGATAATACCTCTTCTCTTATAAAAAGTGTCATGAATTTGAGCTTCATCTGCACATATTCTATGTCCTCATACAAAGTTCAACAAGAGATTTAATCTGTGCTTCATTTCGTTTAGAAGACAACTGACTACACAGTGTTGCCTGGCACCAAGAGTTTTGATCAAAACTGAATTGGAATGTAGTCCTCTTTTTGTCAACAGCATCGGGATATTTATTCTCTAGAGGACCCTTGAAAACCCATTGATCCAGTTAAACTTATGAAGTCCCTCACTTCACAAACAAGCATAGCTGTGGAAGACCTACATCAAAACAAACTAGTTCTGCGGACATTTGATGACTGAACATTATGACATGACTGAAGGAGTGTTAGGCAATGAAAATGCTGTGATTCCATAAAGATAAAACACAAAGGGGCCCTTCCTTTGTGGCTTTCAATATCAGCCCCAGATGCATTTGTTCTCTAATCTCTGTGTCTTTAAAACAAATGGGGCAGGGAGTTAACCTTGGTAAACACAATTTTGCTTAAGAGAGATCTACATTTCTTTGCATTATTACAGTAGTAGCATACTCCCAATTTTGCTTTACCCATATTTCTGAATACTATACAGTTTAACACATTCATTTTATTACCCTACTAAATTGTGGAAGATACATTGACAAACCTGTTTTCAGTTACCATACCCTGTACTTTTTCTGTTTGCTGACAGTATATTCTATTTTAATAGTTGGTTATGAATTGCCTTAAGTCATCTGAGCTGCATGATTCAAAGATGTTCATATTTCTTTCCTTCCCTCATGGCAAAGAACTACTTCCCTTTCACGGTCTTCTTTTTTTTTTTTTTTTTTTTTTAAATTTATAATTAGTCTAGAGTCTGGCCTCTTCATTCATTCATCATTCCCTCCTATTAGTCTTATCACTCCATAGGGCTTGAGAGAATTGGCTAGTAACATCACCAGTAACTCAAGTTTGAAATAAGGCTATCAAAACAGATAGGCTTACATGCCAACATTTTGGACAGTGTAATTGTAAAGAATTGGACAAAGTGGTAATGAGAGGAAAAGCTTCCACCTCTGGGAATCCTGCTGTGCTTTTCTTACTTTTCTATACTTCTACAGGCAATTTTATGTTGCTCAATAAGAAGACAAAAACAGTTGTAAGAAATTCCAGTTAATCACTTATTTATGTTAATGTTGTCCTGTGTTGGTTATTATACTAAATATTCATTACAGTAATTTAAATAAAGCATTGTGTTTACAGTTCTAAGCTCTGATCTATGAAACTGAGATGACTTTAAAGATCCTCCTCTGCAAATATATTTTCACTGTCCATTTTTTTATCAATAGAAGTAATTCTGCTGTCATGATCTGCAGCTTTTAATACCACTAAAGAACAAGACAATATGAATGGGGAGATTATATAAAGTTTGTTTCTCTGATCTAGTAGTAAAGAAAATACAAGAAGCAAATTGCTCTTAAATATATTCTTATTTTGTGCTGGCTTTTAACACATCCCAGAGTGCATTAACGGTCTTTTTAAGTACCTGCTTTATTAATGAATGTGATGAAAATTACAAAATCACAGGTGTTTGTAAATAAAAATAAGCTATTACTAAGCTAAGGGAAAGTATTACACAGTTTCACTAAATGAACTTTCAGATCACAAAACAACCCCAGTTCTCCTGAAATGTAAGCAACTTAATCTAACAGGTATTTCCAGTGGTACATTCCTTGATTATGAGTAATTAAAAAATCTGAACCTTTTTTGAAGGCTGAAGGAATATACATAGTTGCAGAAAATGAGCCAGCAAATCCAACGTGTTCATAGTTCATATCTTCCAATAGCCACAGAAGGTTAAAAAAAAAAAAGTATTTTCTTCTTTACACTTTAAAGTCACATTTTTAAATAACTGTAGTCATATTCAGAGAATGGGATTCATGTCACTTAAAATATGTAAAATTTAAATAGTTAAATTCAATCTAGATTTCCCTTAGAAATAGTAAAGAGAAATGCCATAGCTAGAGGTCTGAATCTTCTGAACAAGTAAATGCAGACAAGCTGAGATAAATGCACCTTAAAAGTAATTATTTCTCTGTTGACTCTACAGAGATCCTTAGCTGACTGGCCAAGATGACCAAATTAACTGTTCCCAGAATCAGAGTATCATAATACACTGAGAATTGAAACCTTCATCCCTACAGGATAACATAAGGTGTTAGAATTAGCTACTTAGTTTTGTTGTAGTCAGTAGAAAGGCACATCATACAGTTATGCTGATCCAGACGATTCCCAGAAATAATAATTTATGAACAAGACATGTCTGAACACTTGGCCTTTTATGGGTTACAAGCACCTTATTCAGTGTTCCTGGTTAGATTTGGGTTATATTTTCCTCCAAATGATAGATGGGGTTTTGTTTGTTTGTTTGTTCGTTGCTTTTGTTGTTGTTTGTTTGTTTTCTGGATTCTGACAATCATTCTTACATTCACAATAGCTCATCCTCAGTAGACTCATTCAGATTTCACATATATATATATGGAAATATTTAGTGGAGTGAAAATATGAGCTTGAAGAAATCTAGAACTCATTCTTGTGCTGTGGTGACTGCTCCAGCCACTTAGCTACTATGCAGAAATTAGGCAGAAGTAAGAAGCTGCTCCACCGACAGCTGTGTTTTGAAAAACTGAATTGTTGTGGTGTGTTTGTATGTCAGGCCTGTTCTTGGTCTGTCAGACCTGCTCCAGGAACTTGCAAGTTTAGGCATCTTTACTAATAAGAAGGTGAATAACAGTAGACCTTAGTATAAAGCTAACTATCTAGTTCCACCTTGCAATGCACCACTGTATGTGCATTGAAACCATAGGTTAGCTTACATTGGTCATGCTTATATGAGCCAACTAAACAAGTCCAGAACTGTTCTGAATCCAATAAGCACAGGAACATTAGCTAAAACCTTCAACTGCCCAAGAGAGGATGCTTCACTCCAGACTGCCTGATGGGAATGCTGCCCTGCCTCTGCTAACTCCTAAAAAACTTTGGAAATTGCATGGGAGAGTGAGAATTTAATGCCATTGAGGTGCTACATATTATTTAAACAGTATTAATTAATTAATAAGTAATTTGAACAAAAATATTATGCCCAGATACTAATATCAAAAGAAGTTAGAGGAAATTTTTGTTGTAAAGTGAAGAAACAATAAAACACGAGCACTTGTGCAATTATTAAAAGCAATTTTATGAGCCGTTTCTTTGCATTTAAAAATAGGCTGTTTGAATCACTTTTCTAGACAGTGAACCCTCTCCCTCATAATTTGAAAAAATCTTCAGATTTCACCAGTACACCTAAATTTCTGAATTCAGTTGATTCAGCCCCAAAAGAGATGTTAAGGCACAGTTACCAGTCAGCATGAGACTGAAGAATAGCCAAGAAGGACTTGTTCAAAGTAATTTATGACCTTAAGTCTTATTGAAACTCACCTTTTCTTTGATTCCTTTGTCATTCCATTTTACAATAACACAGATAAAAGCAGTTTTGATCCTCTCTCCTCTTTAAGGAAGAGAATATAGAAAAAGGAAGGAGTTATCAATGGGTACAGAGGAAGACTAATGAAACATTGAGATTTGAAGACTCAGTATTATGTCAGAGTCTATCTGTCAAGTATAGAGAGCCTTAATTAGCAACAGCCATCTTCAACATCCCATAAGGCATAGTTTTATAGGATTATGAGACAATTATGTTAGTATATGTTATTCCCTATTCGGTGTCTGTCTTATTTACTTAAATGGCAAGCTCTTTGGAACTGACATTGTCTTCAGGCACTGCCATGACGAACATGAATAAAAATATTTTCATATATGACCTTTCTGGGACAATAAAATATGCATTGGTATGATTGGATATTAAAGAGAGAAGGCACTACTTAAAGTAATCTGAATACATGTATTTACTTCACATCTCTCCTCCATAACTATCAGGGAAGATTTCACACACATGAAAAATCTTTTTATTTCCCAGTTACATCTTCAGTCAAATTTATTGTCATTTATACTCAAAAAATAAATTATCATGGATGGTGTTACTTCAAACCCCCTTTATGCCAGGACAAAGATTTGGAATATTTTATATCACTTAGAAAGCTCAATATCCATCTGGGAAGGATTTCCAAGTTACAGAATCTGAGACAGTTCTCCCAAAAACTGAGGAGTTTTTGATAAGATGGGTCGTTCAAAAATATATAAAAGATATTGGAGATATTTCCAGCTCTGAAGTAGGAAGACATAACAATAACCTAAAATATCTTTTTTTCTTCTTTTGGCCTCAGGCTGAGTATTTTAAAGAACTTCCTACAAACATTGCACTGAATTTCATCTGAAAATTCTGTGAAGAAAAAGATAAGGGATTTATTTATTTACTTATTTATGGTATGAATATGACATAGAGTGCAAAAACTAAATCCTTATTAGAGCTGTGTAAAACCTTGGAGAAAGTATGGCAATACCATCCTTCTTCCCTTACCTCCAGTGCTGTAAACATTTTCCAGAAATAATATTCCCCATCTGATATGGGAAATATCAACACATCCAAGTGGAATTCATCCAAATCTACTCCACTGGGCTCTCATAGGAGCTTTAATGTCCTCCACTAATACAAATGGACTTCTTAATGCAGAAGAAATTATTGCTACTATGAATGAAAAGGAGCCTTTGACAGGCACAGCCATTCACATATTCACCAAATGATTAACAAAAATCACCTTTGTATCTGCTTTCTTCTGTGACTTACTGATGTTGCTGAAGCCAGAACAAATTAGCAGGTCATGAAGACAGAAATTCAAGCTGCAATAAATAAATTAGGTTAGCCCTAATATCCTGTTGGGCTCCATTGTTTTTCTTGTCTGTTTTTCTTTTGTAGCAAAGGACTGTTGGCATTGAGAGATGACATCAAGTGTTTTCTTGAGAATTTTCTCCTTATCTTTCTTACCTTTAAACAGTCTTTATCTATAAAGCCAAGTCAAGGGTTAGGTAACTTCACAGGAGGTAAGAGGAAAATAAAATAGACAGGAAAAGAAAGAGGAAAAAGCCTTCCTAAAATATGAATTTTTAAATACTTCATTTCAAACAGTCTTTGGACATACAGAGGCCTATTAACTGGGAAGAGCAGTGGGCAGCAAATTGAGGGGAAGGGAGAGAATAGGAGAGTAAGAAGACATGAGGAAGAAAGAGAGGTGCAAAGTAAAAGGTAGAGGGAAGGATGGAAACAAGAAACAAAAGGAAGAGGAAGGGAAAGGAAAAGAAAGGCAAAGAAAGGAAGAAAGAAGAAGAAAGAAACAGATAGAAAAAGAGAGAAAAAGCAGAATTCGCACAAAATGATGTGCAATCATAATGACCCCAAGCATAGAAGATTTTTTTTATCAAGTAAAAAAAAAATTATAATTAAACATGGAAAATTCAAATTAAATATTTAATGAAAAGAATATTACTTTGCTGACTGAAACAAACTAGACATCACAGCTGAAAATCAAAGCCCTGCTGCCTGCTTACACTTTGTCATTGCCTTAAGACTACCCAGAGATAGCACTGCTGATCTCAGGTTTCACAGATTTTATCTTTAACAGTGAATTTCCATCCTTTGGTAGTTGAAGGCCAGCCAGTAGAGCTCTTTTGATGCCACTTTCTAGGTGAATCTTTCTAAGGCCAAAATTGTTTTTTAATGGAAAATACAATCCTATTTCTGCAGTAGAAAACAAAATGTTGTAGATAGCAGAACACCTTCTTAAGCATGACCAGAACACGTGGAAAGCAGCCAACTCAATGATCCACATACACCTGTTAAAACTGCTGAAGTAGAATAGAAGATAAGCTGGGGAGTACAGCAGAGTATGGAAAATCAGCAGGCTACCAATAAGGTTGAAAAATACAGGCATTCTTTCTTTTTTTTTTTTTAATTCTGTCTCAAGTACTATCAGTAACTTCAGGGAGAAAAATAATAACCTGAACCTAAAGATTTATTAGATTCCACTCAACTGAATACTTTACCTGAGACAATGTACTGGCTGTGTGTTTAGAATGAGGCTATGATTTGACATAAGAGTTAGGATTGTCCTGTATCATCCCCTTTCTGATACAACTTCTGTTTGCTGAGGTTTTTGGGGTTTTTTTAAAGTTTTTTGACATATGAAACTAAAGGCACTTGTTCCAGGCAGCATTAATTCCTCCCATATCCTTTACCAGTGGGACAAAAGATACTACTCTGTGTTCAGAAAGCATCTAGCACAACTAAGCTCTGATCCTCATCTGAGACCAGGAATTTTGCTGTTGAAACACCAAACACAGAAGCAACAAGTTGATGTGTTGAAAGAGAAAATTAACTCCTTAAGTACCTGGATATACACAAATCTGCTAGAGATAACCACAAGCAAAGTGGCTTTTATTCTTTCACTAAAAGATATATGTGTACAGAAACTGTTTCTAATGGATGTTGTCTTTCCTTGTGAGGAATTAAGTATGGAAGAACTTCCTCTCCATCCTTCTTTCTTATTCTTTTTTTTTCTTTTTTTTTTTTTCTTTTTAAATTAATGTAAATTTAAAGAGTTTTAAAACCATACTCTTGTAGCCGTTCTCTGAATCCTACTCTTGTCCTTTGAAGAGATTATAGGTA
>JANHGN010024678.1:45045-65107 GCA_024605025.1 Megaceryle maxima
GTAAGTATTAACAAGAGGGAGGTTGGGAAGCGTTTCAGCACATGTGTGCCTGCAGCCTGCAGCGGTTTGGGCCCAACGGGGAGGTGTATGGTTTGCAGTGGGGGGTGTGATACTAAGAGCAGTGTGTTGCTTGCCTAGATATGAAAATGGGAATCATTTGCAGGATTTCATTTGAAAATGAAAATTGGAATAGTGGACCATAACTATCTGACAGTAGAAATGGAAGCTGAAATTAAGGAGTATAGATGCTGCTAATATGCAGGTAAATGCTCTGGGCTGTTTTCCTGGTTTTGAAAGCTGGTGCAAAACCAATTTCAGCAATGCAGTAAGTATATTGGCTATTCTATTTGATTAATTTTTGACACTGCCTTGACAGCAGTGAGGTGGCTGACCCTTAACAGCAGCAATTTTTTTTCCTTTGTTTTGATTATAGTGGGTCTTTATTGTGGAACTAATCAGTAGCAGTGTTACATCTTCATGTGGGTCTACTACAGAATTTCCAGGTGGTCAATCTGAAGAACATAAATCCAGATAATTGATGACCACTGAAGTTGTGCTCATTGTCTAGAGACAAAACAAACAAACAAACAAATCTGTCATTGTTATCTGAGCCTTTTTCCTTTGAAAACATCTTCCCCTCAAAACAGATTTCACCATCTGATTTTGTTACTTTTGGCCTTTTCAGTTTATCTTGAGTTAGCTTGGTTGGAATTTATTTTCTTTCTACTTCAGCTTCTTTGTTCCCTCACATTATCCAAAACACTAATTGTATCAGTGCTGTGACAAAGGGTGGGTTGCTCCTTCTCCACAGCATTCAGATATTTTCTTCATGGCTCTCCGTGTGAAGTCCACCTTCCCCCTTTCCTTCTTGAGAGCTGTGTACTCGTAGGCCTTCAGCTTACTGTAATAGTCTGAGAATTTGTTGTAGAGAATGGAGATGGGCATGCCATTCAGAATTATTCCAAACGCAATGCAGAGGAAAGCAAACAAGCGGCCAAGGTGAGTTTCTGGACACATGTCTCCATATCCCACCGTAGAGATGCTGACCTACAGGCAAACCAACATTCAGCTTATTAGCTGAGAAGAAACATACAAACAGATGTGTTCAGGGATAAGGGACAATTTTAAAGTTAGTGGTTTTGCACTTTGCATCATAAGTCTGAAATACTCTCTGCTGCTTTTTCTTTTTTACCATCCATTTTTTTCAAAATTCACGAATTAAAAAAAAAAAATCCCTCTCATGCAGTAAAGAAATACAACAATGCAGTTTGACACCATTCAGGAGGATTTGTAAAAGCCTTTCCTGCAGCGGACTTTCCACACCAGCCTGTCTAGAAGGTGGGTTTTCTCCACTGTGGCAAGTGAATAGAGCTGGCTCCCCACCTGTACAAATTCAGTGATAACTGCAGCCTCATCATGTCACTTGAAACAGATGCCCTGTGACTAAATCAGTGTGCTTATAAAACTTAGTATTTTGGGACGTACTCTGTGGTTGTGTTTTGAGTATTACCTTTGTTTGTCTTATATATTTTAGGAAATAATGAAAAATATATTCAGCTAATTGTCAAATTTATTTTTGTAATGTTTGCACTGTAGGAAAAAGTGACACAGTTGCCTGGAAATTTTTGCTCACAGTGTATTCTTGGAGCAGAAATGTTTATAGTGTTAAATTGATCTTCCTGCTCAGCTGTATGTCAGATGTTACAAAAGTAAGGGGGGTGGGGGGGTGGTGTATGTGTCTTCAGCCCTGTTTGTTTTAGCTGATAGGTACAGGTAGGAATTTTTTTGCTGAATTCTTTTTTGAAGAAAGACTTGGGTGTTTAAAATGTTTTATTGGTTGGTTGGGGGTTTTTTTGTGTGTGGGAGGGGTGTTATTTAGTATATCAATTTTATACGAACTTCTCAGCCATCAGCATTTTCCTTTTAGCCTGTGGATGTATTAAGGAACTGTGGTTTATATAGCAAGTACTTCAGTACTTTATCTGTAAAATTTAGTTTCAAAAATTAATGGATGTTTGCTTATGGGGATACTACATATGAATGATGTACTCCCAAACTGTCAGCATAAAATAATTCCGAATATATATACTTCCACTGCATGTCTTGATTGTTGCATTTAGTAAATAGAACTTATTTTTCTTTGACAGATAAAACTTGCAGGCTTCTTCCATCTGCAACATCCTAGTCTGTGCAAGGGCTCTTTTTCAGCCAATTATCTTTTTTTCAGTTTTGGTTTGGATTGGTTTTTTGTTTTGGTTTGGTTGTTGTTGTTGTTGTTGTTTGTGTTTTTTGGTATCTCAGTATCTCAACATACTGTATCTCTGAAAGACTAATCTTAAACTTTGGCAGAAGTAAACCACAGGCAGTAGGACATTCACTGTAATGCCCTTGTGGATTTAGCACTGAAATAAGTCTTAGAAGTCACAATGTGCAGCCTGCCATCCTCTAACATGCTAAATAAAGTGTTATTTCAAATGAAGAAGCATTAGGGTACATGAGACAGCACTGGGTAAGCACATTTGTAGGATGCACCTGGTGCTTCCTATGGAATAAAAAGGATTAGTCACTTGGTTTAGTGGAAATTAAGTCACTGGATTTGAATGATAATACAGGATAAATATATCCAAAAATATATACTGAGATGAAGGCAAGATGTTTATCTCTACCAGCCATGACAAAACCATTATCTTGTGATAACGTTCTGTTCCACTGGCATAGTCTTCTACATCACCTGGAATCTGGGAGGGCTACTTCTCCTGGTGTGTGATACTGTGAATGCTGTTGGATTGATTGAAATTTGAGTGATCCAGATACCTTAATTTTCACTCTTAAAAAATCAGTAGGCTTTAAAAGGAGCTTTATGATGCAATGTGTGTGCTACAGCTCCTCTTTTGAAGATACTTGCCCAGCTAAATAGGCCTTTTTCATGTGGTCATAGTCATAGGTTTCTTAGGCGTATCTAGATAATTATGGTGTCAGCAGCTTGCAGAAATGAGCCCTAAAGATTTTGCATATATCCTACATGTTCAGAAAACAAAATCTTAGGTTAATTCTTCTAGCAATATACGAAGCATGAATTTTTTCATAACTTGTGTATATCATTTAAAGATGAACCTGTGACAATCACATTACAGGACCCTTTTCTTTTTTTCACTGATTTTTCTGTTCTTCCCATGCCCCGGCTTAAAGGATATTCAGCACATGTAATACAGAAATGTCTACATGTGTCTCTAAGGCTACATGTTCTGCTGTGCTCTGTGTCACTACAAACACATGTATGGGAAACCACCACATCCCATTAGCCACTGCAGGCCATGGGCTCCCAGGGCTGCTGGCCAGGAGAAATGACCTTGGATGGGTTGGTGCTGCTGCACTGTGGCCCCATACACAGTGCCTGTTCTGATCAGTCAACGTGAGAAGAACTTCTGACTCCTTCTAGTCCATTTGCATAGGTTTCATGCATATGAAGTATCCCTCCCAAACTGTCATAGGCAATGTAGAGAAAATTACGTAGAAGCAACTGGGACATAGCCAGTGCCATAGCCAGGCTCAGGGGTCAGAAGTGCTCCTCGGGTTCTGCCATAAATCTGGATTATGGAGGCCAGCATCATCTGCTGCAAAATTAAATGTATGTGATGACAGATTAGAGCAAGCCTTACAGATATGGACAGCCAAGATATGGGCCTTTTGTCTTGTCTCAGCACCTGTAATGTCTAGCTAGCCTCTCATTTGATCCAGGCTGCTGCTATAGATACACACACCTTCTGCAGCGTAACAGAACTGTTGTTCTCCAGTCCTGGAATGCTGCAGGCAGCAGCACAGGCAGGGAAAAACTTCCCTCTCTCTCCAGAGCCCTTGATAAAACCATCCTTGTCGCTGCCCAAAATTTGGTGTAAAAATGATAATGGTGAAACTACCATACTTATGCATGAAGATTATCTGTCAAGCATTTACTTACAGCCTGCGCTCCCTCTCCCTTTTCTGTCCACTGATCTTGATAAACCCAGAAATGTTTCTTTTGTCTTTACATCTCACCTTGAACTATCATTTTGATCTCACAATACTTTGACAAGTAGTAGTGAGCTTTCTATAACTAAATGTATGTCTGTCTTTGGATGTTAATGCAATCCAAGTCTGGAGTTGAACTGCTTCCTGAGCTGTTTAGAGGTCAATTCCAAGGCTGGGATGCTGGAACAGTTCTGCCAGGACATTGCCAGAGCCAGAAGGCATTTAAGTAAGGTGGAGAACTTCAAACTCTCATAGATTTGTGTTCCTGGCTAAATCTTCATGCCCCAGAAAGATGTGAATGTAACAGCCTGGAAAATGCTGTCTCAAAAACACCCCTCCACATAACACAGTATAGTACAGGTCAGTGCTAGTTCAGACCTCTCAAGGACATGAGGTGTCCAAATGCCTTAGAGCACTAATGCCATGGCAGTCTCTAGAAATGAGGTCATTCTGCCTTCATTGCCGAGGCTTGTCAGCTGAAACTCAGCCAGTCACCCTCACTCCGAGTGCTTGGAAGTAAAATCACACTCTGGAAAAGGCTGCAAAAAGAGATTCCAGGGGACATTAACCAGCTCTCAGTACTGACTGAGGTGGGATTCAAACTAGTGACCTAGATGTAGAAAGCATTTTATCCCATTATCAACCTCTTGAGCCATTCTGCTTCTTTTTCTATTTATTACTCTGCAAGTTTGGCACAATGTAAATAACCATCAATGTTTTGTGAGTGTTCAGACATGCACCTTAGACATGCCATCTAAGGAAAAGAACACAATCTCTTGTGTAAAAAAACTGTTGGACCTAACACATTTTTAATGGTCAGAGCTCTGGAACAGCTTTGCTTTGCAAGTTTGAGTGACCAGACCACAGTTAATAAATTATATTTTATCATCTTGTAGTTACATGATGGGTGACAGTAGATCTGAAAAAAGATCAAGAATCCTCCTTCCTTCCTTCCTTCCTTCCTTCCTTCCTTCCTTCCTTCCTTCCTTCCTTCCTTCCTTCCTCATCGACAATGGAATTAAACACCGAAATGCTTTTTTTTCCCTGTCTCTGCCCACTTCTTTGAAAATGCAAGTATTGTTTGATTTGGTTTGGACAGGAATATTAACACTGTCTGCCTGATTAAGCCTTGATTTAAGCTTACAACAGAGGTGAATGAGTGCATGTGTGTGTGCGTGAGTGAGTGCATATGTCCTCTAAGCTCAGAATTCAGAGCAGATGTTCACTGATCTGAGCCTGCTGTTTTCAAGACTGTCAGCGACTTTAGCAAGGAAGGGGGAGGGGAAGCAAGGGAGGGTCTCTGACTACACAGTAAGGTGAGATGTGTGTACTTACGGCAGCCCACCACCAAGCATGCGGGATGCTGGTGAAGTTGGTACTGGAGACATCATGCTCCACTGTGTAGACCATGGCAGAGAAGGCGAAGATGCCCATGGCAATGAAGAGCAAAAGACAGCCCACCTGCTGGTAGCACTGGCGCAAGGTGAAGCCAAAGGCACGCAGCCCTGTGGAGTGGCGGGCCAGCTTGAGGATGCGGAAGATACGCATGAGGCGCATGATACGAAGCACCTGTCCCACCTTGCCCACCCGTCCCACCTTCTCGATATCATGCTCGTGCTGAGACCCCCGACCTCGGGGCTGGTCATCATCAGCAAAACATTCAAGCAGAAGTTGCAGGTAGAGGGGCAGGATGGCTATGAGGTCTACTGCATTGAGGGCACTGCTTGCAAAGCGACGCAGATCTGGGGTAGAGACCAAACGCAGCAGGTACTCCAGTGTGAAGAATGCGATGCATAGGGTCTCAATGTGTTCCAGGACAGGCCGGCTCTCCCCACTCTTCCGATCTACCTGCTGCATCTCCTCCACAGTGTTGAGAGCCAGGGCCACCACAGAGATGAGCACAAAGAAGCTGGAGGCCACTGCCATCACCTTGGCGGTGACTGAGGAGAAGGGCTTCTCCATGAGGTTCCAGAGGCGCCAGCGCTGGGGACCATAGTAGCGCATGTGGTGGAAGAGCTGCTCATTCTCCTGAGCCTCTGCCTGTGAGCGCAGCTCACGCTGGACTTTCAGCTGCTCACTTAGCTCATCACGGCGCTCCTCAAAGCAGATGCGGCAACAGCGAGGTGTGTATTTGAGCCGCACTCCCCAGTAGCTCAGCTCCTCCAGGAAGCTACGGGGGCACAGCTCATCCCGTACACGCAGCACTCCTGAGGCATAGAAATTGTACACCAGCTGGAAGACAGCTGGATCCCGGTCAAAGAAATACTCATCTACCTGGGCAGCATAGTCATCACACAGACCCAGCTGGCAGCGACGGTCAGTGGAGGTAACCAGGCGGCCCAGGCGGGTCTTTGGATAGATGGCCACTGCCTGGTAGGTGAGATGGTAGCTTTGGCCACCAACGTTGATATTGAGCACAGATGAAGTGGAATTTGCAGCTGGGGCTCCAGAGGAAGAGATGGATGGGGAGCAATGAACAGATGATGAGAGCTTGTTTTCTCCCTCAAATGTGTCTCCAGTTGGCCATTTTCCTTGTTCTTTCTCTTCCTCCTCCTCATCTTCATCATCCACAAAATAGTTGTAATTCCCTTCAGGTCCCAGAAGGAGTAGGGGCTGGGAGTTCAATGCAGTGGTAGCAGAAAAGCCACTCTGCCTGTCTACATGCTTGCTTTCACTATCCTTCCCCTTGTCAGGCTGCATGAAGACATTTGGTGCTTCCCTCTCTCTCCCTTTATGTATTAGGAAAGGAAACTGTTGCTGCATGTTGAACTGGAACATACTATTTTTCCTTACTCTTCTCCCTTCCTGCATTCACTTGATCAAGGAATTAACACTGGTCCTTTCCAACACTACAAAGGCTGACAATCCTGTTTTCTTCTCTCCTTATCTCACTAGTATCACGCACAGCAGCAGTTCTGCATTTTCCTCCCTGCCAGCCACCACTCCAGTTGTTGTGAAAGCTCCGTGTGGGATATAGACACATGAAGACTGCTGTTGACCGTTTTAATCTTGCTGACAGGGAAGATCTGAGTGCTTAGAGAAGGGGATTTAAAGGCTATTATCCTGTTCTAGCCTCATCTCCCTCAGGCTGTGACGTGAATGATTATGGATCCATAAATCTATGAAAAATCAGTAGGGGAAAAAAAGACCCTAAAGTTTCATTGCCAATAAACTCCATACATTTTCCTAATTTAAGTATTTCTGGATTAAGAATAATATCAAACTGAAAATGTATGAGGGGCAGAAGGGGCAGATAGAGATGGGCAGAGACAGAACATTACAGATTTCTTTCATCTACATGAAATATATATATATATATAGCATGTCTTGATTTTCTTTAAAGAAAATAATTAATAACTGATATGAAGATAGTGGGTAAGAATTCACTACAGTAGCTCTTAAAATGTTTTACAAAGGTAAAAAAATAAAAGTCATCCCTTTTTAGCCCCAGTTAAAATAGCTCCATCTGATTAAGGTCTGAGGAAAGTCACAGTCTGTGCGTGAAGCTTTGGCTGTGCTCGGGAAGTGCAGGTTTCATGATACTCTGGACACAGTGAAAGTGAAGTGCAAGGGTGTGAAGGGGTTTTGAGCATGCTACTTCATGTCAAGCTCTTCATGAGCTGCTGATAAACAGAATAAAGCCCCTCTTGTTTCTCTGGCAGGGTGTATTTAATAGCATAAAGATGAACTAGTCTGGAGAGATGCTTTCTCCTTGTTTTGATGGAGGTTTTATCGTCAGCAGGGATTGTCAGTGTCTTGTTACAGATACCAATCTGCTTTGCAGTTTGCTTTGAACATTAAACCATGCCATGGTGAGTCTTTTGTTAGCAACCTTAATGAAAATTAATTAACAACCTTAATGCAAATTAAAGTCCAATTTCAAGTCTCCTTCTTTCTCCCGAGCAAACTAATTCAGACATAAGAAAAAAAAAAACCAACCCAGCCTGCCATGACCTCTTTTTACTACTAAAAATTCTTGAGTTCTCCTTAATCAATATTCAGGATGGTCTGTAACCATATTCCTCTTGCCAGCCTCTACTGTAGCATTTCATTTTGGTTTTTTGTCAGACTGCCTGTTTTTACTTCTGAGATGTATTCACAAAGGATTATTGCTCACTTCCCTCAAGAGATCATTTCTCAAACCATTACGCAGTAGCAGGAGTTTCTACAGGGTGAACTTTGTGACTGTCAGATGCCAACACCTCATTCACCTGGACTAAAATGTTGGACATCACTACTAAGCAAAGCAAGAAAGATAGTTAGCTTCACTTCTCAGAGTGATTGCTTTGACCTAGATATAATTCGGAATGTAGCTCTCTGGCATTAGGTATGCTTTGCTCAACTTGCCTCTAACTGACAAATAGGTAAAATAAAACTGCTTTATTTATATTCTTTACTTTGAGGTGAGACTTGCTTTTGGGTTGCTAGACACTCAGCCCAGACAGATAAGAAAATTAAGTGACCAGAAAAGACTTTCCCACAACCCCCACCTTATTTTTTTTTTCATAACTGTCTTACTCAGTGTGCTGCTTATCTTCATAAATGATATTAATAAGAATTGCATAAAATCTTCTGTATGGAGAAGAGCAGAATTTGGGTTACTGAAGGAGCTAGTTAGTAAGATCCCCAAGAATCTGCTTGTGAAGGGGTCCATAAATGCTGTTCAGTTTTCAAGAGCCATCTCTTAGGATCACAGGAGCAAGCAATGCCAAAGTGTTCGAAGGCAAACAAGCAGGACAGAAGTCAGGCTTGGCTGAGCAGGGATCTTATTCTAGAACTTAGGCAGAAAAGGAAAGTGTATGGACACATTCTGACATTGGAAACAAGAAACAAGGGAGGACAGAGATATTGTTCACCACTGTAGGCAAAAAATTTGTGTGACCAAAGCTCGATTAGAGTTCAGGCTGGCCAGCACTGTCATGGGTAACAAAAAGAGCTTTTTAAAATATGTTAACAGCAAAAGAACGATCAGAGATACCATTGGTTCATTACTTGATGAGGTTGGTCACCTCACAAATAGGCAAATAGACAAAACAGAGAAGTTTAATGCCTTCTCTGCCTCTGTCTTCAACATTGATGGTGGGCCCTGGGATACCTGGAGCCCCTCCCTGTGTTGGAAGACCATAACTGGGGGAATGATAAACTCACAGTCAACCCTGAACTTGTTCAAGACTTGCTGCTTCAGATGGATGCACCTAAGTCTACAAGGCCCAACGGAATTCATCCCAGGCTACTGAAAGAGCTGGCTGATGTTATTGTGGGACCTCTGTCCATTATTTTTCAAATGTCTTGGCAGTTTGGAGAGGTCCCAGGCAATGGGAAGCTGGTAAATATTGTCCTAGTTTTCAAGAAGGGTAAAAAGGAAGACCCTGGCAATTACAGGCCTGACAGTATCACTTTGGTGCCTGGTAGAATTATAAAGAAAGTTACTGGAGTTCTGGGAGTTACTGAAAAACATTGGTGAGACAATGCAGCCATTTGTCATAGGATTCGTGAGGGTAAATTCCTGCTTAACGAACTTCATTTCCTTTTGTGACATCATAAATCTAGTAGACTAAGGTAAGGTAGTAGATGTGTTTGTTTTGCTGGGGTATTTTTGGGTTGGGGTTTTTTTAAATTATTTTTAGCAAAGCTTTTGATACCGTCTCTCACAGCATCCTTCTGGACAAAGTGTCCAGCACACAGCTTGAGAAGTCCATAATATGTTGGGTGAGAGATTGGCTGATGGGTCAGCCTCAAAGAGTCTTAGTAAATGGGGTTACATCAGGCTGTTTGCCAGTCACCAGTGGCATTCCCCAGGGCTTGATTTTAGGGCCAGTGCACTTCAATGTGTTTTTTAAATGATCTGGATGCAGGAATCAAATATACATTAAATACATTTGCTGATGATGTTAACTGGGAGGAGCTGTGGAATCCCTTGAGAGTAAAGGTGTCTTACAGAAAACTCTGGATAGACTAGAGAGTTGGGCAATCACCAACCATATAAAATTTAGCAGGAGTAAGTGCAGGATTCACCACCAGAAGGTTGAGGGGTGACCTTAGCACAATCTACGATTTGTAGATTGTAGACAATCTACAATTTGTAGATTTGTAGGGGGCAGAGGAGTGGGAGATGCTGATCTCCTCTCTGTGGTGACCATGAACAGGACAGGAGGAGGTGGAATGAAGCTGTGTCAGGGGAAACTCAGATTGGACATTGGGAAAAGGTTTTTCAGTGAGAGGGTGGTGACTGGAACAGGCTCCCCAGGGAAGTGGTCACAGCAGCAAGTCTGTCAGAGTTCAAGGAGTGTCTGAATTACACTCTTACTCTCATGGTTCAGTTTTAGATTGTCCTGAAATGAATAAGTAGTTGGACTCAATGATCCCTATGGGTCTCTTCCTGCTTGAGATATTCTGATTCTATGATTCAGTGTTTCTGTGGGTAGAAGAAGAAATGTGAAATCTCAACAGTGAGTAACAGTGGAGAATGCAGTCCAATCAATCAGACAGTGTACAGTATTTTCACAAGAGAAAACTATAATTAAAATTGAAGGTCATGAGAAGATGAGTCTTTGCAAGTCATCACCTTAAGGAGGGCTGACTTTTCCCAGGACAGGGGACTGAGTAACTGCGATGCTTTTTCACTGAGCAAATCAGCTTCAGAGCTGAATATGCATGTTTTCTCTTGGTTAAAAGTTAGAAGTTTTAAACTAAAATCCTCTTATATAATTTATATGGCTCTGTAAGTCCTCAGTGCCTACTTCATTAGAGCTACTGTTCATAGTTTAGTAGTTTTTTAAGGTCAGGAAAGGCTTCAAAATCATCTGTTCTGACCTACTTGAACAATGACCCTAGAACTTCATTCAGTAGTTCTGCATTGTGTTAAAAAGTTTGGCTCAGACTACTTTAACATCTTGGAGACTTGAAATAACATGCTCAGCTATCCACAGGGAATTGCACTGAAAAATTATACAGGGGGTTGTTTCAAAGGGTCCAAACAGACTCTTGCATTAACCTCCAGTGATCTCTCAAGCTGTGCTGACAATGTGGAAAATACTGCTAATGGTGATTATTAATAACATTATTAGTGTCCTGTTTGTTATATTAGGGCACTCAAAAAGCATAATAAGGCTGACATTAGACTGACTGGCCGCAGTGTCTGATAACTCAGGGATTAAGAGAATTAGGATTCTGTTCTGTCTACCTCTCCACACACCAGTTCTTTATAAAGAGTGATTGTCCAAAAAAACCAAAAGCCAACCCTGAGCTAGAGCTTTGCCAGAACACCAAATCTGTTCAGAACAGAAGCAGCCTTCACTCTGCCTTTCATGTCTACCTATCTCAGTTAGACTCAAATGCAAGCAGCAGTGAGCAAGAGGATTTTTCCTGCTCTGTGTATTTCAGGCATCTTTGCATCCTACCACTTTGGTAGACTTTCTTAGCCTTCAGAGTGTCATGCTGCTGCTGAACAAATGCTTCCCTGCTATTTCTGGGGGATTTTCCTCATGCCCACCCTGCTGCTGTAGTCACCCAGAGAGTGCTTAGAAAGGGCAAACTGAGTAGGAGGAAGAGGATAATTGAGGGGTGGACTTATCACCATCACCCAGCTGCTCACATGACTTCCTGCTCACATGTTATGGTGGAGCTCATGTGCCTGTGCAGTCCCCTGCCTCCACACAACACAGTTGCCTGCACCTACAAGAAAAGCGACCACAGAGAGCAACCCCCAGACATAGTCAAGAGGCACAAGGTAAGACCACAAAACTTGACTGTGGTTAAGGTGGCAGCTTGATACCTGAGCATTTAGGCTGTGTCAACCACGGCAACAGCAGTAATGTATGTCCAAAGGGTGTACTGATGGCTACAGTAATGTACCTGAGCACAGGGACCAAAGACAAGCTACATGAGCTACCATCACTGACTGTGTAGCAAAGTGTCCTCATTGGTATCTATTTCCACCTCTTCTACTCCATGCTATCTCTCCCCTCCCAGTGAACTTCTGCTGATTGTTGTAAATTGCAGCTCTTATAACCCACAATGTTTACTGCATCTGGTCCCTAGATGTTTTTGCGGGGAAATATCCCTGTCATGATGCCACCTAAAAGTGCACTCGGGCAGAATTAGGTGCACATAGCAGGAGCTAGTCAGCCAAAGTCCAGAGCAAATTACCCCAGCTCTTAAACCTGCATCATGTAAAGTGCATTGGCATCTGTGTACATACCAGCTCTTACCAGGCATTAGGGACTTTCAAGGTATGATAGGGGTTACGAATCTGAAAACTCTGAATTCTGCCCTAAACTACATGTTTGAAACTATCAGAAGACTACAAGGAGTATTGGTATACAGAAGGTGTTAAAGAATTGCAGAATCAAAGAGCTATTTTGATAAATATGAAAGAATTATAACTATTGGGGTAGAAGAACCCAGATCTCTGGGCAGCAACAATAAATTATACTGTAATAGATCAATGCCTGTCCTATTAAATCTTGAGCCCAACTGTGTGCTGTGTGAGGTATGGTTTGGCTAAGATCTTGCAATGAACTAGTGATCTGTGCAGGCAATGGGTCACCTCACACACATATACAGACACAGACAGAATGAGGAGAGAGATACCATAGCAAATCAAAGGCTGCCAGTGATGTGACATATGGCCATAAAGCACTTCTATCTTTAGTGAAAGAAAACAGGAATTGCCTCTCTACATCCCAGGTATCTCCCAACACATGCAAGAGTCCCACAGTAATGGGCAGAACAGTGCTAATATGGAAAACAAGGTAGCACAAACATTAGATAGGATGAAGCCATATTGCGAAGAAGCTCCCCAGATTGTTTTGGGTGTATGTTTTAGGATCTGAATGTGCATGAACCTGCAGGTACAGATATTGTCAAAGTTACCAAGATATATGTGATCAGTAGGAGCCAGATGAGCCGTGGAGGTATTCTATACACAAGCTCTGAACCCACAGCATGTGCAAAATAATGCATTTAGCCCTCTTGCATTGCAAGCTAATGATTTGTGTTTGCTACATGATATGTGTGTGGACTGTAGCTCTGCTTACATGGAAGGACTTGCTAAACTAGGAGGATCTGCCCATGAGCCTGTCTTAACATACTCAACAGAAAAAAATTGTGATGTTCAGCAGACTACATGTCCAGAAATAGCTGTGTGTCAGGTGGCTCAGGGAAGTAGAAAAACTGGAGAAATAGATAGCACATTACTTCAACAAGTCAATGCATTACACCAACGAACATGCATATGAAAAGGAGACGCACACACAAAAAGAACAGTACCATATTCCTCTAGCTTAATGAGTTCATTACCCTTTTTTACAGGTGGGATGCTGAAGAGCAAAGTGATTTAACCTGAAATAAGCAGCAGAAAAACCAACTGGTACTGCATATTGCTGGGCCTTGCTTACTGTATGCAATGGCTCATTCATAGCCATTAGCAGCTCTTCAGACACTGGCAGCTCATCTCAGCCTTGCAATGAACACAAACAAACGTTGAAAAGACACACGACAGAAGCAGCAAGAACAAATATTAACAAGTGGGAATGAATATCAGCTATATGCAGAGAAGCTGGAAATATGCTGGAAGCAGAGCCCAAACTATGACAGTAAGACATCTGTAAGGGTGTGCAAGGTGTGGCCTGTGCAGTTAACACACTTTATGTTTTCCAAGCATTATACCTTTGTAGGAATAAACACTTTTCTTGCTGACAGAGTTCAGCACACAGTTTTGCTTTGGAAATCATTTTGTACCTCAAAAAGCAGAAAGTACGGGCATGATTATACAAAGTGTTTGCACTTCCTCTTACTCCCAGGAATTCTGTCTTGTGGGTTTCTTTCTTGTTTTGCTATTTCCTATGTATGAGAAAGACACTTTTGACTGGCAACATACAGGCTTGGAAAGGGCTTAATGCAAGACACATACTCAGGAATATTTTTCAAGACCACTGAGAGTCTTCTTCAAGTTCTGTCCCATGACAAGTATGTCCATTGTAGCAACTTTTATCTATAGTTCCTTCTTGTTTCTTTGGGTGTGACTGCGCCTCCTGAGTCTTTCCTATTCCACCACTCCAAGTGATAGCAAATTAGCACAGCTCACCTTCCTTCTGAACCTTTGCTTGTTGTTTGCAGCTGAATGACCCTCATATGCTGGGCTCATGCTATGCTACATCCTGCATCTGAAAGAACTACTTGGCATCTACAAGGTCCACAGGGGAGGAAAATGTACCTCCTACACCTCAATGTACTCACAGACATATCCATAGCCCTCTTCACACCAGAGCCCAAGCATTATCTTTAAGGAGGGAATAAGGGGTGCCACACTCCTGGAAGTGAATTTTCTGACCTCATACTTGTAAATCCACAATCCAAAACTGATTTTCTAGGGATATGCTGCTGTGAAATTTTGTTTGTTTCATGCATTTGCATGTCATACCTCTCCCTGTCAGTTTGTGACTGCAGCTGTGTAGCTTCTGCTTTTCTGACTTTTATTTCTAGAGCTGGTTCTTACTTCCTTCTCTGCCTATATTGTATCTGCATTGTACTCTCTTGGTTCTGTCTGTCTGCTGGCTCCACAGTAGCAGCTCTTTCTACAAAATCAGTGACACCAGCATTCTTCAGTCTTGAGTCAGCTGTATATATACCTCATGAAAACTTTTCTGTCCACAACATACTGGAGGGCTCATCTCTTAGGTTCATTATGAGAGTTTGATGTGAAGTTCATTGTGTTCTTTTAGCATACAAAATTATTGTTTCCTTACACACAAAAAAGGCTGATTAAAAATAAACAAGCTATTACTGGGAGTTTTCAGAAGAAATTAGATAACTTTGCACGGTGGAAGATAAGTTTTCTCTCCTTACTTAGACGCTTCATTCAGACCTAATTATGATTTTAAATTCCAGAATATATTTTCCAAACACAAACACAGTTTTATAATAAAACTTTCTACCTACAAAGTTGTATTGAAAAGGACATATTAGTTCAGGGGCAGAGAAAGCTTTTGAAGCCTGTATTTTAGCCAGATTTTAGGTATGTGTGTTTGTACAAGCACATATTTATGCATATGTGTGAAAATCTGTCAGCAAGATTGCTATCCTTATCTGAACTATGTGCCATTTGTAAATCACTTTAATACAGTGATCTTGTCAGGCATTTCATGAATATAGAGTTGAGTGGCTTTAACAAGTTATCTTTTATTCTCCTGCTCTCACCACACACTGCACAGAAATGGCTTGATTTACAGGCTAAAATTTATAGAGGAGAAGAACTCATCTTTTAATTCTGAACTGCTCTGCTCGATGCAATGCAATAGCCCAAACTCCTTCTTATTTCTCAGAATCTGTCTTTGGCTGGAGAGCAAACATGACAGAGAAAAGATCTTTTGCTAATATTGCCTCTGAAGAAATAATGAATATACCTTTAAAAGTCTTTGTCTGATTTTGACTTCTGTCAAAACCAAAACCAAACCAAAAAAAACCAAAAAACAAAAAAAACCCCACCACAACAAAAAACCAAACCAAAACCAAAAAAGTTTATTCACTTCTGCTCCCCTACTCTCAAAGGCTGGCAAGCAAAGAGCTGCATGACTGTGGAAGGTATTTGAATGTGACAGAGTACCAAGTGCCTCTTTAACCTTATCACTATCTATGTCAAATACTATGTAGAAAATGATCCTGAAAAATTGGTTCCTTTAGAACATACACTGTGCTCTGCTGTTTTAAAAACAGGTCATAAATCCCTGTTTAGCAACTATGAATGTTAATTTTGCTATAATCACAGGTTAATTGCATGAGTCATTATGTCAAACTGGAGTCACTGAGTCATATAAGATCTCTGTACACAAGGAAATTTTTTTCAGGTTGGCTTGGAAGATACTATTTAGCAAATATGCTGCAGAGACATAATGTCATTTCTATTGTGGACAACTGTGGTTAGATCATTGAATCCACAGATCGGGGAAAACCCCAAAATTTTGTGTAGCTACTTGAGGAGAGTTACTTTCATTAAAACTGATGTTTGTCCCTGTTGTTCTTTGTACCTGTTTAGAGACAGAAACTTCAATGAGAACCATGCTGCAGCATGCTCCATCTCCTCCATGGGCAGCATCCCCAAAGGACTGCTTTTACAACTAAATGCTAAAGTCTATATGGTGTCTCACTGTACTAAAACCAATCTGCTGAATGATAGTGTCTCAGACTGCTACTCTCTTACTTGTCTGGGCTTGGTTTCCTACATACCCCTGTGCACTGTTTGTGTCAGGTGAGATACTGGTATTGCAAAGGCATCACAGCAGTTTACTTCAGCCTATGATCATGCCTAATGCTTTTGAAGCACTGAAGTGTTTTTGTTGTTCCTACAAGGCAGTGTAGTAGCTCAAACATGATGTTAACATCAACATTCAGGAAAATGTTCAGAGGAGAGAAAAGAGATCCTTGTGACTTTTCATTTTTTACTGTGATTTTGCTTCTCTTTTGTTCCTACTGAATATTCCATCCACACTGACATCAAGAAGGCATAATAACTAAAAAATAAAGCTGCAACCTGTGAAAACAGTTCTAAGAGAGTTCATCAGAGCTAACACTCTGAGCTAACAGAGTCAGTCAATAGAACCCCTGGGAAATGGTCCTCAGGGACAAGGGAGTGGAACAGAGCTGGCAGATCTTTAAGGACACTTTCCATAGAGTGCAAGAACTCTTGATCCCCAGGTGTAAGAAATTGAACAAGGAAGGGAGGAGCCCAGCATGGCTGAGTCATGACCTGTTGGTCAAACTAAAAGGCAAGAAGGAACTGTACAGGCAGTGAAAGCTGGGACAGATATCCTGGAAGAGTAGAGACAGTGCCCAGCTGTGTATGGATGGGGTCAGGGCACAACTGGAACTGAACTTTGCAAAAGATGTAAAAAATAACAAGAATGGCTTCTACAGGTATGTCAATGAGAAAAGGAAGGTTAAATAAAATGTACTCCCCCAATGAGCAAGAGTGGCAACCTACTGACAACAGTCAAGCAGGCTCTCAACAACTCTTTTCCCTTGGTCTTCACTGGCAATCCCTCTCCTCATAACTTCCAAATTAAAGGACCAGGGGGATAAAGTCCCTCCCACTGCAAACAAAGACAAGTTTTCTGACCACCAGAGCAACCTGAACATATGTAAGTCTATGGGACCAGAGCTGGACAGATATGGATTCAATGGGTGGACTGTTCAGTGGATATGAAATTGTCTGGATGGTTGCATCCAGAGGGTAGTGGTCAATGGCTCAGTGTTCAGATGGAGATCAGTGATGAATGGTGTCCCTCGAGGATCCATACCGAGGCCAGTGGTGTTTGATGTCTTCATCAATGATACAGACAGTGGGATTGAGTGCACCACTAGCAAGTTTGCAGATGACACTCAACTGAATGGTGTGGTCAATATGCCAGAGAGGCAGGATGTCATCCAGAGGTACTTGGACAATCTGGAGAAGTGAGTCCAGGTGAAACTCATGAGGTTATAGCAGCCTTACAGGACCTGAAGGAGGCCTACAAGAAAGCTGGGGGAGGGAGTGTTTACAAAGGCATGTAGTGGTAAGGATGAGGGATAATGATCTTAAACTAGAGAAGGGTAGAGTTAGATTGGACATTAGGAAGAAGTTCTTTACTATGAGGGTGGTGGAACACTGCAACAGGTTTCCCAGGGAGGTGGTGGAGGCCCCATCCCTGGAGGCATTCAAGGTCAGGTTGAATGAAGCAATCTGTTCTAGTTGAAGATGTTCCTGCTCACTGCAGGGGGATTGGATTAGATGACCTTTGGAGGTCTCTTCCAACCCAAGGCATTCCATGATTCTTCTCCAGGCTGAACAACCCTAATTTCCTGAGCCTGTCCTCATAGGAAAAGTGCTCCAGCCCTCTGATCATTTTTGTGGCCCTACTCTGTACCCTTTCCATTAGGTCCATGTCCTTGTGTGGAGGGCCGCAGAGCTGGACACAGTACTCCAGGGAGGGTCTCACCAGAGCAGAATAGAGGGGCAGAATCACCTCTTGTGATCTGCTAGCCAGGCTAAGATGTGTTCATGAGGTTTTCCTGTTTCAGAGACCATATGGTCCAACAGACTTTTTTATGTCCTGTCACTCAGTGATATCCATAATATGTAAAAAACAACTTTCTCAATAACTTGCTAAAATCCTCTGCTAGGACAAACGGGTCACAAAGGACAGTTCTTTGTCATCATTCTGCTTCACTAACTGTATTATGTCTTACTTCATTAACTGCCCTCCATTCAATGTCTTTGTTACCAGATTAATTTTCCACTGTATGTGTGTATAGCTCATCACTGCAAAACTTGGTTGTGGGGGGTCAAGGTGTTCAGTAATTTACCAGGCATAATTTAGCTAGGAAAAGTGTGGGATCCAAAGCTGTGGCTAAGTATGAAGGAGAAATTAACTGGAGTGGTGGCTGTAGATCAGAAAGACTAAAGTAAGTGGGGAAAGGAGACCTGAGGTAAGCCAACACAAAATGTTACACAGGTGTATTCATTTTTAATGATCTACTGGGGAGCCAGGCGGGCAGGGCAACAAGGGGAAATCTTAATGAATTGCTCTAAGACTCAGGAGAGTGACAAAGAGAGTGTTTAATCACAGCACTCTTTTCCTTATACTGATTCTTTATTACTCTATGGTATAAAGACAACAAGTTGCACACAGGATTTTAGCTACTCCTGGGGACAGTGTAAGCAACCATGTCACCACTAACACAAACATATCACCATGAATGGCAGCTGTAATATATTTAAAGTAGAGAAGAAAAACAGGGAAGAAACCTTCCTGGATTTCTCTCTTTCCTGGTTGAAGGCAGTAAGGAAGCCTAGACCTGGTAACAAGAAGCTACTCAGGCTCTGTGCACCAGGGGCACAGAAGTGGAAGGCAGCAGGCAGCACTGGAATGATAGTTTTCAGGCAAGGGATACTGATGGACCAAACACTGAAAAACAGGGAAGATGAAGAAACATAGAAATGTCTGCGTTGGAAGGGACCTCTAGAGGTCATCTAGCCCAATTCCCCTGCTGAGAGCAGGGACATCCACATCTAGAGCAGGTTGCTCAGAGCTCTGTCAAGCCCCACCTTCAATGTCTCCAGGGATGGGGCCTCAACACCTCCCTGGGCAACCTGTTCCAGTGCTCCACCACTCTCGTGGTCAAGAACTTTCTCCTTATTTCTAATCTAAATCCACTCCTTTCTAATTTAAAACCATTACCCTTCGTCCTTTCACTCCAGGCCTTTGTAAACGGGCCCTCTCCAGTCTTTTTGTAAACTCCCTTCGGGTACTGGAAGGTGACTATGAGGTCTCCCTCAGCCTATTCTCATAGGAGAGCTGCTCCAGCCTCCTGATCATCTTTGTGGCCCTCTTCTGGACCCACTCCCTCAAGTCCACATCCTTTGTGAAGGAGCACCATAACACATCGTCACCAAAGAACCCCAGGAAATACAAAACCCAAGATGGTTCATCCAAAATTAAGATTAGAGTTTACAGCAAGAGATCATGTGTTAACACACACATGAGAAAAAGCTTACAGTGTGAATGAAATGTTTGTGAACCCTATGATAAGCAGTAGCAACAGCTCATCAGTTGCCTCACAGCTTCTGGTACCGTGGTGGGTTTTGTAGGTCTTGGGAAGAAAGCTTAATTTTAGAAGGATGGGAGATATTTTAAGAGAAAGCTGCTCTCTGAACTGTTTCCCTGGTCTTTTTTCCTGGACAGAGGCTTTTCCTCCATGTATCCCTATCGAGATGAATCTGTATTGGAGTTTGCTGGAAGCAGAACAATGTGGGGTAGTCATACAGCATCACAGCACAGCTCTAAACTTGCCACGGATGCACTGGAGCAGCATGCTTAACTTCAAATAAAGTATTTTTTCTTTGAATTATATCACAGTTTGGCACTGTTGGTTGAGGCTCTGGCAGTTCACGTGTTCCCACTACTTTGCCACATGCTCATCTTCTTATTCCTGTTTGTCACCACAGCCCCTCCCAAAGCCTGTGGTGCTCCTTTAGAAACAGAAGCTTGCATACCTTGGGGGGGGGGGGGGGGGGGGG
>JANHGN010024680.1:2255-79359 GCA_024605025.1 Megaceryle maxima
AAAAAACCAACAAAAAAACCCCCACATAAACCAAAACACAACAACAACAACAAAAAATTGAAGCTGAGGTCTTGAGAAAAATGGCATAACTGGAATGTGTGCTGCTGGTGTTGGTCCTGAGAAGCCCTGGGAAAGTACGTTGGGGCTAAGGTGGATACAAAGAAAGCTGCCAGGGCACAGGCAGAGGGGCTGTTCTGCTGAGCACACAGGCACTATAAAAATAAAGACACTCTCCCATGAGCTGTGTTTGCACTCACAGCATATGGCACAGGCAGGGAGGGGTCTGTGTGAGCCCAGGACAAGAGTTCCCCCTCCACCAGTTTTCTGCCTTTTCCTTCATCTCCCTGATGGTTTTGGTGAGCCTCAAGCTTGGCTGCTGAAGCGGGTTTAGTGTAGTGGTCTCTAGAGCTGGAGAAGATAAATTTTGCACATTTGCAGCATGATTTTGAAGGATGCCACCATCCTGCTGAAGTGCCAGAGCCCCAGAGGAATGTATGGGAATGAGTGGCAGCCAGTCTGGGCCATGCTGTGGGGTCTGCAAGGGGGAGAGCTCCTTCCCGCTGAGGTTGAGGGGACCTGGAATCACTCCACCGAGTGCTGCAGTTGATCCTTGCAAACTTCAGGTCTTTACCCTGCCTGACCGTGGCTGCCTTCTCTTCTTCCTTTCCTGTCAGGGCCACAGTTCAAGGTCTGGAGAGAGGGATGATGTAAGGGAGCTGGGGAAAAAGTTCTCTGGCCCCAGTGCCCCTCCCTTTCTGCCATCCCACCACCCACACATGAGCTGGGTGATAATTTGGTGGGGGGAGCTGGTGGAGAGGGAGGGACTGGAGGAGGAGAGTCTTTGCCTTAACTTTTGCTGTATCTCTTTGACACTCAGTGGATTCCCTGCCTGGACACCAGTGGGAAAAGACAAGACAGGACAGGCTTGCCTGGGGGAGACCTGCACTGAATTGAGGTGAGTTGGGTGTTAGCTTACTGAGCAGATCTGGCTGGAGGTGTGTGTGTGTCCCACTGGGAGTGCCAGTATCTCTGGTCCTCCCGTAGCCAGCTGCTGCCTGCTAGCTGCTCGCCATGCTCTGGCGAGCAAGCCAGAAAAGCTGCAAGAGGAATCGCTTCCCAACATTAAGCAAAGAGAGAGATGGATGATGAGGAGCAAATAATCAGTTTGGATCAACCCAGGGAAGAAGTTTTTCTTTCACTGGTTCCTATAGGAGAGGACGGGCAGAGATGCTGCTGGGGTTCTGCTGGGAAGTTGTAGAGCAAAGGGGTGCCTGAAGGATGGTACTGAAAATTGCAGCAGCATAGAGAGAGAAAAGGACTTAAAGAGCAGAAAGATTGAGAAGTGAAAGCGGGCCAGACAGGGCTTGAGATGAATGGCAGCAATGTCTGGGTGAGGAAAGCTACAGGAGAAAAGGTGCTGGGAGTGAAGTAGGCTGTAGGCATTTCAGGTCCTGCAAACGAGAGGCAGTGACTGCCCCTCCTGTTGTGCTGCCTCACCGAGTTGCTAGGCTTGTTGGTGCACTGACTTGGGGCTGCAGCTCCAAGATATGCCTGGGAGTGTGCTCCTTGTTCTTCTTACCCCAGAGGCTTCATCAAATTTCTTCCCGTGTAGGGGCAAGGTGAAGAGACAGCACAGTCTGTGCATGTGCTAAACCCCGGGGATCTGTGGGCATATTTGTGAACAAACCCAGGCAGAACACATGGGAGTTTCATAACACTTGATCTGTGTCTCCTTAAATCAACAGTGATTTTAAAGTAATCTCTACGAATCAGGGCTTTCATTCAATGCCACTGGAAATTCTATTGCCCCAGTTTTTCTTCTTTGACAGCTGCTGATACAAGAGGCTGAACCTTGGACCTGACCTTTGCAGCTCTGCATCAGCCTACTTTGCTGGATTCATGGGTGCAGAGGTGGCCCATGCAGAGGGCAGGCCAATGAGCCCTGCACCATATCTTTACCTGCCTGTGTTCCTGAGAAGGGCTATAGGAAAGTTTTGGTGCCCCAGGTTGGAGAGCAGATACCTGCCCCTCGGAGGGTGTGGCTGGGTGCAGTCCCAGTGCGTTGAGATGCAGCATTGCTGCAGATGCTGCTGGAAGGGGTTACCGAGTCAAAGTCTGCCTGTGCCTCTGCCTGCCCCAATTTCACTTGACCTGCCCTGTCCTGCACACCAACTGGATATGGTTGCCTGCCCAGGGTCAGCCACGTGGAACCCTAGCCTGCACCTGAGCAGTATGTGGGGTGCAGGACTGAACAGGGAGCGTGATGCGGGGATGATCTTGGTGGGGAGCCTGTGTGGCACAGTTCTGTGACTGCAGCGGCTGCATATGTGTCTGTGCTGAGGCACCAGGCTCTACCAAATAAGCTGTTGACTCCCCTTGTCCTTTGTGCTGGAGGACGTAAGGTAATGTGTTATGCCATAACCTCATCTGCCTTTCAGAAGAGTTTTACTTGAGTCCTCCCCCCCTCCCCATCCCCGTGCTCCCTCTTTCTCATCATTCTGGTAGCAAGTGCCCCGAGGCTGTGCTTTTGGGAGGTTAGGCAGGGTATGCCTGCCTGGAGGAATTTAGCTAAAAGTGCCTAGAGCAGTGTGATGCTAAATCCCCGAGCTCTTCTCCCGCCTCCAAACCACAGGCTGTTAGAGACACTGGCTACCAGCGGTGCTCTCCTGCCCCAAAGCAGCAGCCCCAGGGAAGTGACAGCAAGGTTCAGATTTTAGGCATGGCAGAGGCTAGTATTTATGTGCAGGCCTGCATACACCTGCAGAAGGTAGCTGCTTTGTGGCTCACCCTTCCCTAACTCCTTGTCCTTCAGCCTCAGGATGACTTGGATCAGCAGGAGGTCAAGCCTCAGTGCCCGGGGCTGGCAGCTTCTCTCCCTCCCTCCGTCTAGCCTGCCTGGCATGGCCAGCTAGCATGCCTTGCTCTGTGACTTTGCTTGTCCCAGTGAAGTGGCAGCCCTGTAGCCACCATGAGCCCTCTTGTGGGCTCTGTCCTCTCCCTGTGGGGGTTGCACCACAGGTCACTGCCCAGCCATGCCCCAGCTGCTCCTGTTTGCAGAGCTGGTGTTGGAGCAGCGTGTCTTTCACCCTCTGTGCCATTCACCTGCTTTACTCCTCTGGCCAGTGACAGGAGCCTTGCTGTCCCCGCGCTTCAGCTGTGCACAAGGACCTCTAAGCAAACCTGATGCTGCTGCAAGACTTTGGCCAGACATCTCTGGTCACTGAGTGGGTGTCTCTAGGGCTCCATTAGGACCAGGCTGAGGCCAGCCTGGCTCTGTGTCTGCAAGAGACCTGTCACTGTAGTACTCTGTAAGAAAGGTGGATCCTGCTGTGGTTGTATGCTACTGGGCCTCCTGCTGCGTAGCAGTGGATACAACCGGACTATGGGCTGAGCAGAGGTCTTGAGAGTATCTGGTTTGATGCAAAGGCTGGTTTCATACCCCATTTATGGACTTCATCCATTAATTTTCATTTTTTTCTAGGCTGAAGAAGCCACCACTGTGTCACTGTAGCCCAGAGCAGTGGTGGTGAGCCATGGACACTGACAGAGACTAAACCAGCACTGAGAACAACAGACTACATTGCATTTAGCAAGGAATTTGCCACTGATCCTCAGGAAAGCGCAGCCACTGATAGGTACTTGGGACTCCCTCCTGTCCTGGCAGCAGAGGACAGGGCAGGAGCCGTTTGGTCCCCTCCTGAGCTAGGGGTGTGTTCTCTGAATGATGATGCTCTATAATCCTCGCAGTTTGTATTACAGATGCATTACATGTCATTAGTAAACTCATAGTTGCTGCTTATCTCACTCTTGCTGATGTCAGTAAGCAGCAAACTGACTGCACTGCAGTCGGTCTCACTACTGCAGAAGTGTTCTTATTTCATGTTGGAGAAAATGTAAGCAGGATGAGATCTTTGTGACAGCCCCCTGTGCACCATGAACCTTGCTGAACAGATGCTTTGAGAATGCCCTGCAGCCCATACAACCTGGAAATTAATTATAACGTGTAAAGAAGCCGACTAGATTTCAAAAGCTTGAAATGAAAGGCATTTTAATTTCGGCTGCTGTCCTGGAGTTGATCAGTTTTTCTCTTGTTGCATCTTTCCTTGCTTTTCTCCTCTTTGCAGCTGGAGTGAGCCATTCTCCAGCAGCATTTGGGTTTGGAAGCAGCCACCCCCGTTCACGTAGCTGCTCTTAGACTGGCTGGAAAGCACTTACTTCTATGGCTGGTATTTTCCTGTCCATTGTGCAGAAATGACCTGTTCTGGTAGCATCCCCCACACACTAATCTGACTGGGTTTGTTCCTTAAGCTGTACCTTGGCACTGCTGTTCCTCACTGAGCCCTGTTTTTCTGTCCCTGCCTCCTGCTTATTGAAATGCAACACAGGATTTCAGCTGCCAACTAACTGCTGGCTCATATTGTGCAACCAGAGAATTTTCTGTGTCCTCCTGCTCCTCCTTTTATAACACAGCCCAGCCTGCTTGCTTTCTGATTCCTTCCTCCCCACCTTAGATTACAGTTCACGTGCTTGGTTGTTGCTTGTTTCAAAATGAAACCATGAAGGATAAATACAGCGCATCTCTTTGTAGCATCACCTGTAATTCTGCCTTCTGCAGCTCAGGCAGTGCCTACGAGTGCCCAAATGCTTTAAAAGTGTGCTTCCTCTAATAAGTGTTATCGGATCCTTTCAATGACATCTGTTTGCTGTTCATTCTGTTTCACTGTTTGCACTTGAGAGAGTCCTCCTCTCATTTGCCTTAAGATAAAGCAGCAGAGGAGGTCAAATGGAGGATGTTAACTTCCCAGCAGTCTGCAACAGACAGTAAGTTTGCAGGAAGAAAAGCTTTAGAAAAATCTCTAATGGCTTCTTTCTCTGGCATCAAAACCCCAGGTGGGGTGTCTCTCCTCTCTCTCTTGTTCCTTGTCTCACCTGAGCAGTCCTGAATGAGCCCTTTTTGCCCTGGTAAAGGCTGAGGATACCACCATGTTTTGCTTTCAGAGGACACTGTCATTCTCCTCTTTGATTCCAGAAAAGATTCCTTTTCTGCCTCCTTCTTTGAGTTTCACCTTGTTACCAAATAAAGCATACAAATGCTGTTCTTCTGCATCCCTCCCTGCATCGTGCACTTGGCACATCAGAATCAACTGGTGAGTGTCCACTGCACTTCAGAGGTGTCCTTGGCTTTCCTTGCATTTTGTGGCCATACTTGAGGGATCCCATGGAGGTATGTGTGGGACAAACACAACCCAAAATGTGTGACCAAGGCAAAACTGGGCTACCTCATTCAAATATTGAAGAAGCGAACTTGTCGGTGTGGTCTATGTTTATGGCTGTGTGGTCTCTTCCAGTGCCTGGGGGAATCCAGGTGTTGTATTAATTTCTCAGCAATAAATCTCACAGGGCAAACTGTGGCTGACTCCATGCAAAAGGCTCAGTCCCTTGTCCGGTACCACTTCATGCAAAGCTGCTTGTTGCCCTGGGCACAGAGGAAGCTCCCTCCTCTCTGTTGGAAGATGACATGCTAGGAGTCATTATTTGCAAAGGGTACCGGGCTTGGAAAAGGCACCTTCTCAAAGTGCTGAGGGTTGAAAATGCAGCAGAGCAGCTCAGCTCTAGAAAAGACTGGCAAAGTCCAAATATCTCTGGAGGGAAGGTGGTGGTTGTGAATAAGTGGGTCCAGGAGAAGAGCAGACTGTCGACTGTGTCAGGTGGTATCTTAACAACTGGGAAAACTTTGTGGCAGAAGGAAAACAAAGAGGCTGGGAACAAAGGAGTCAGAGGATTTTTCCCCAGACTTTGGTGGTGAAGGAACAGCAAAAAAAAAAAAATGCAGGCAGGCAGCAAGGGGGGGCAAGTCTTTTCTCTGAACTCATGTATTAAGGAGAGGGGCATCCAAAGGGAGAAGAAAATGTCTGCCTGTCGGGGAAGATGTAACACAGTGGGTAGCTGTGGCTGCTGTGGGGGAGCCAAATTGTTCCTAGCTGGATACCAAAAGTTATTTGAGTCCCCATCTGGCCTGAGAACATATAGGGCAGGGACACAGTAGGATTAGATGCTCAGGAAGAGAGCCAGGAGGTGTGTAAATAGACTTTCTCATAGAAACAGCAGGCAAAGAAGAGGGGAGAGTGGTGGAGATGTGTAATGCTGTGCACCGCTTTGTCTGGGAAGGGGCAACCTGCAGCTTGTGGCATGAAGGGCCAAAACTTTGAGCACTGATTTAATCTACCCTTGTTCCCAGTTGAAAAGTTTGATTCCATAACCAAGGTGCTTTTCCCCTTTTTTAAAACAGGAACATGAAGCTGTAAGTGCCACAACTCCCCCACTGGTTCTATATTTGTCCCAGCCCTGTTCCCCATTGCAGTATCCTGGCTTCTGTCTTTCATGAGTCAGAGAACAGGAGCAGAGTCAAAGCCCTGATCTAGGTGTCCCTCAGGTGGAGGCTGGCACTCGGGGCATTCCCTTCCTGAAATTAGGTGAGAGGAGGTGATTATGATCTTCCCCCACCCCCATGTGTGACACAGGTCTAACATAAAACCAGGTGAAACACAAATATTAGTAGAAATAGGCTGACTCTTGGAGTCACCTTGCATTAGAAGAATAAAAGCAAAGAATTAGCTAAGCCCCCTCCTGTCAGCTTCTTATGAGATCCTCAACTAGCCCAGCATCATTGTACTTGATGATGTGCCCTGGACTGCAGCAAATTGGAATATGCCAAGGACTGTGACAGATCAAACACGCTTCATTAAGTATGTGTTATTTTTTTTCTCTCGTATTTGACAGTACGTGGAGCTCTGCTCCTTTCAAGGATGATGAAACTGCTGCAGCATCTGAATGAACTGATCAGGCAGCTGGCAAGGCCTTGCTGCAAGCAGGCAGTGGGGAAAGGGGCTTTACCTGGCCTTCAGAAGCTGATAAAAGACTATTGGGAGGACCTGATGATTCCATCTCCCAGTCCAACCCAATCTCCCTAGTTTATATGCTGAGCATGATTCCATATGGTATGGAATATCCCTTTGGTCAGTTGGGATCAGCTGTCTTGACTGTGTCACCTCCCAGTTTCTCACACACCCCCAGCCTACTTGCTGGTGAGGTGGGGTGAGGAGCAGAAGATGCCTCGACCCTGTGTGAGCTCTGCTCAACCAAAACATCCCTGTGTTATCAACACTGTTTCCAGCATGAACCCAAACCACTGCCCCATAGCAGTTACTATGAAGAAAATTAACTCTATCCCAGCCAAAACCAGTACAAGCACTAAGGCAAAGGGAGAACAAAGACTGTTGTTGCCCTGGGCATTTAGAGGGCAATTGGTGTATTACACTGTGAAATCTCATTTCCTTTCTTTACTTGAAAGACAGACAGGAAATATGCCTTGTGCCAAAAAACCTGCTTGCTTTGCTATGAACGTTCAGTAGAAGTTGTCTTTTCATATGCAAGCATCTTTCTTTGCCCCAGGGCCTGATATATCCAGAGGTTTAACATTTAGGAAATAATTTAATTTGCACCAGGCAACTTACAGAAGCAAATGAGACACTGTAATAAATGATGCTGTCGTGTGGAGTACATGCAAGCATGGACAACCAGTTGCTGCTACCCCCTTGCCTCACTTGAAAACTGTCTCTCTTCCCTGTGAGATGGCTCATACCCTAAACCCAGAGGGAGATGACTGGAGAGAGACTAAGTGGGGACTGACCTGCTGGAAGACAGCGAAGGGGAAAAGGATCTGGGGGTCCTAGCTGATGGGAGGCTGACCATGAGCCAGCAATGTGCTCTTGCGGCCAAGAGGGCCAACGCCATTCTGGGGTGTATTAAAAGGGGTGTGACCAGTAGGTCGAGAGAGGTTCTCCTGCCCCTCTACTCTGCTCTGGTAAGGCTGCATTTGGAGTACTGTGTCCAGTTCTGGGCCCCCCAGTTCAAGAGGGACACAGAATTGCTTGAGAGAGTCCAGCGCAGAGCCATGAAGATGATGAAGGGAGTGGAGCATCTCTCTTATGAGGAAAGACTGAGGAGCTGGGTCTCTTTAGCTTGGCGGAGAGGAGACTGAAGGGTGACCTCATCAATGTTTATAAATACATAAAGGGTGAGTGCCAGGAGGATGGAGCCAGGCTCTTCTCAGTGATGCCTGATGACAGGACAAGGGGCAATGGGTGGAAGCTGAGGCATAGAAAGTTCCATTTAAACATGAGGAGGAACTTTTTCCTTGTGAGGGGTGACAGACACTAGAACAGGCTGCCCAGAGGGGTTGTGGAGTCTCCCTCTCTGGAGACATTCAAAACCCACCTGGACACGGTCCTGTGTGATCTGGTCTAGGTGATCCTGCTCTGGCAGGAGGGTTGTACTGGATGATCTTGGGAGGTCCCTTACAGCCCCTGACGTTCTGTGATTCTGTGTAACATCTCACAGGCAGGAGGTCCTTTTGCTCATCCCAGGGGTTTTGATTCCTTGTTCTGTATTCTTTGCAGGGCTGGGCAAAGGTGGAGGATGGGTGCTTGTGCCTGTTTGTTACTGAAGGGAGGGAGCCTAGATCAAGTAAAAATGTGTGTGTGTTCTGCTGAGGTGGTAGGGCTGTATGGGAGTGTAATGTGCTGTACAGGGGGTCAAAGAGTGCTCCTGGCAGTACCTTAAAGCAAGATGGTAGGTTGTCCATTCCATTCTTGTTTAGCCTATTAATCTGTAACAACGTTTCTGCCCTGACTTCTGAAACCCCTTCAGAAGGAGAAAATTGCTGTATAAAGGACACAAGAAAGTCAAGGGTAACTCCTTCTGTCCCCATGCCCAGATTCAGCTCCATCTCCTTTTCTCTTCCTCTGAACTGCTGCTTCCAAAGTTCCAGCCAAGTTTCCAGCAACGATGGAGATGCAGAGAATTTAGCTAGGGTGAAGAGGGGCAGATGAAGGTACATTAAGCCTGATGGACTGGGAAGAATGAAGAAGGGGGCTGTGGGAATTCAGGAGTGAGTCTAGTGAAGGGTTGGTGCAGGTGGGCCTATCTCACCCAACCAGTGATCTTCTGTCCCTCAGCAAAGACTTTCTGTCCCACAGACATATCTTGGAAAAAACACTTCATGCTGGCCCTAAAGAAACTCATTTTCTAGAAGATAAGGGAACCTCACAGTGACACTAGGAACACATCTGTTGTAGCGACTGGTCCCCTGCCTACTATTCCCACCAGTGTGTTCTGCAGCAGCTCAATATGTTTCACGCTCTCTTTTTCCTCTGTTTCACAGAGCCATGACAAGAGCTGTGGCTAAGGAACGAGAGTTCAATGGGGCCATCGCGGCTTCCGAAGAGATAAAAAAGAAGGAAATGGAAGAGAGAGGCCAGTGGAGCAGCAAAATGGAGTTTGTGCTGTCTGTAGCCGGGGAGATCATTGGTCTGGGCAACGTGTGGAGGTTCCCATACCTCTGCTACAAGAATGGAGGTGGTAAGTTCACAGCACGCGTGAATTGTCCTAGGTCTGTAGGCACAACGGGAAATATGTGCATGCCTGGACCCATTTCTCCTACATGATGTGTGCCCCCACGTGAACTCACTTTTTTTTTCCTCCAGCAAGTTAGCTCCTGCCAAAACCAGGAGGAATAAAAATGGAGGCATGAATCCAGCTTCCCAGCAGGTACTGTTTTTCAAAGCAGCTCTCCCAAGTTTGGATGTCGAATTGAACTTCAGTAACTCCTAGAGTATCTCGAGAAATGGGTGGTCTCCTGAAACCATCAGCTGCTGTGAATGGTCAGAAAGCCATTAGCAACCTCCTACATAATTGCCTTTCCCCCCTTGTGGTGTCACCTCCACCTCTCTCAGGCTCTTGTCAGAAAGGAGGAAGGGTTTTGATGGTGCTGGTATCCTTGCCAGGGCCTGATATGCCCTAGAAGAACATTGTTATCTTTCACCCAGGAACAGCTGTCCCAGTGATCAACCCACTGCTAGGGAAACTGGTCCTGAGCAAGAGGTTGCTCCCATCCCTTCTGTTGCATGACTCTTTTTTTTTTTTTTTATATAACACTTCAATAAGATCATTACATGGTTAAAAATTAATCTTTCTCATAACATTAAAATTATCCTGGGAAAGAGGAAGGGAATAATTGACTGTCACTAACTTTTCTTGGTGAATCAAAATCTAACTTTATAAAGGAAAGGGAGGAATAATAAATTACATGTCAAATACAACAATAACTTCTCTTTTGTTCTTGCTCTCTAGAGACACCTTGAAATAATGCTTTGGGACTTGCACATTCCATCTGCTTTAAACTTCCCTTCTTCTCTGCAGATCATGCCACAAAGGCCTTTCTTTTCCAAGGTGCTGTGAGTTTTTGCCAATGGATGAGTGATTCAGCTGTAGTTAGTTCATCCTGGGATTAGCAAATTTCTGTCCATTGTGCTGTTACTGGAGTTTATCCAAATTAAGCAGGAGTCAATACAGTGTCTCCTCTGAACCAAATAGGGGTTGGATAAGAGAGTGGTTAAAGAAAATGGAATTGAGTTTTTCTGGAACCTGGGATGGTTTTTAACAGATCCTGCAGTCTCCTTCTTTGAGTCTTTGATGGCAGGCTCTGGAAGCACCAAAAGCAAGTCAGACCAGCATGGGTCAGTAAACACTAGTGGTGCATCTGCAGCCCATGCTGCAGTGGTGCTTTGAGAGAGAAGTCATGGGTTTTACATGGAAAATGTCTTCTTGAGCTCAGATGGTATCTTTGCACAGTTTATGCCTATGGTACTCACTTCAGTAGTCCTTGCAATTTGTATGCTAATTAGTGTAAGTGAAAAGGCTACTTTTGTTCACTGTAGGTATCTATTGAATACTTTTTTATTATTATTATTATTAAGCCACTCTAGAATATTTAAGGCTGTGATTCAGAGGCCAACAAGGCTAGGCTTGGGAAAGACTAGGATGGGAGAGTCCCTCCCTCACAGCTCACACACTACCTTTGCAGAAAGTATGCAATTACTGTAGAAGGTGCATTTCTCTCTCTAGGGCTGTAGAGAACTAGATGTCTGAAAAACTGGTATGGGACAAGGCACTGTCTTTGACATTCAGTGATATTCTCACCATTGGAAAAGTCCTTGAAATGGCAAAAGGCCATGTTGCTGTCCCACCCCTGCCCGAAACACGAGACCTTCCTCCACCTTTGGATGTACTGAGATGGGTATAAAGCTGTAAAGACAGAAGTCATAAAAACAATTGTGTTAACTTGCTGTAAATTATCCAAGACTAAACTTATCTATGGTTGCACTTTTAAATTTGATCTAATTTCTCAGCATCCTGAATTTTTTACTGACTCATAAGGAAAGAAGGCCTGTTTCTGGGGGCCCCTGACAGGGCTCTGTCAATTTCAAGGGAGCAGCAAACTGCAGAGGAGATCACAAATAGAGTTTTAGATGGTGACTGATCTAGGAAGGTTGAGAGACAAGACAATAAAGGTGCATGAAAGCCCTCATTACTTAGAGACCAAGGTGGATCAACCTTTGGGACAAAGGGTATCAGAGCAGAAGGTCTGGGACCTGCTAGAAGGTTCATCTGTGTGCAGGATAACAAAACTGCCTTGCAGGTTTGCCATACAGATAGATGTCTTGCTGCACCAAAAGCAGCAGCTGCCTCTAGTTCAGTATATGTAGTCCCAACTCTCTGCTCCACTGTAAACCAAACCATTTTCCCTCTCTCTGGCCCTAGGTCCCCTGCAACCCCAGCACAGCTGCATTTAGGGGAAAGGATGTTCCTTGTTATTGTCACGTTATTGGCTTAAAAACAAGGGGAAGTGTTCCTAGTTTCAAATTATCACTGGAAGGAATTTCTGTGCAAATGCCTGTGCTGGCAGGCGAGGAGAGGACCTGAAGGACAACCTCTGGCTCAGCTGAGAAAGGTGCCCTCATCTTGGTTGCAAACATCTGGGCTGTTCTCCAGACACTGGCAGGGGGAGCTACTCATGGCCGAAAGTTTACTGTATGGAATGGCAAGACCTCGATGGTTGTTCCAGCAAGGAAGGCATTTGTCTTGGCCTGTTTGGAGGGGAGCAAAAGTGTGAAAAATCTACACTAATGATGAGGAGAAAGACTGGGAGATGATAAAAGGGAGGTCAGCATTGGAACTGAGACCTTGGGAGCACTTTCGAGCAGAATAGTGAAAATACTGGGTGTTTTGGTTTTGCATCAGAGCTGAAAAGAAGGAAAAAACAGTTCAGACAGCTAAACAGGGCATGAAACTTATTTTTGTTTGTTTGTTTTTCTTCTTGGGGAGGGATGGGGGTTGCCTTTTCTGATGCTTTGTATTTTTTGGTCATTTTTTCTGGGAAAAAACTCTGCTTTCTCTTCCATTTCATCAAGGGTTAATCTGAGGGTTATTTCAGGCTAATTTATCTTATTTCTGTATATTTTAACAAAAAATTGAATTTGAAGAGTCAAGTTAATTTTTTCATTTTGAAAATGTTGGAAGGATACTTCCCCTTGTTTCCATTCTTTTGGTGCGAGCTGCTTTTCAAATATGATGTGAAATATGTCTCAGGCAAATTTATATCCTGGCAAATTTATTACTTACCAAGAAATGTCTGTAGCCTCTGGACAAGTGGGAGTTTTACTGTGATCCCTGGGAAAGGCAGAACAAATGTGATTATGTGAAACAAGTACTCCTTTTGGTTCACCTGGCTCCTGGTGAAAGCTAGAATGAGGTCAGGAGACTGAAACAGGGAGAACTTCTCCAGCACTGGGCTTTTTTTTTTTTGTCCCCTTGACTGGCTACTCCTCACCTCTAGGTTTTGGCCTAATGCAGAAGTATTGCAGTAACACAAGACAGACCACACTTGTAATTTTCTTTTTTTTTTTCCTGAGAAATGATGGTGTTGGGGACCTTTTTTTTTTTTTCAGCAGAGGTTGCACAGTTAAGTCAGAGAAATATTTGTGTTTATCTAGCTGATTCCAGCTGTAGCCCCAGGTACCTGGCAAGGGGTGGTGGGGATAAAGTTTTAAAGAGGTTTCTGAGGCAGCACCTTACCCCTCTCTGCAGGAGCCTTCCTCATCCCTTACCTTATCTTCCTCTTCACTTGCGGGATCCCCCTGTTCTTCCTGGAAACGGCACTGGGGCAGTACACCAGCCAGGGAGGAGTCACTGCCTGGAGGAAGATCTGTCCCATCTTTGAAGGTTAGTCAAGTTACAGGAATTACTGGCAGCACTTTCTAACAATTAGTGACTCAGAGTATTTTTTTGAAATGTTATTCTAGTTTTTTTTTTTCTTTCTCCTATGTCCTCCCTCCCATCCTTGTTTTCCTTCTCTCCCACCCTTGTTCTCTCCCCTGGTGACTGGTTCAAGGGCAGTGCCCCAACACCTCCATAGGTGGCTGAGGGTTTGTGGTTCTGGCTGGCTGCTGTGCTGGTCCAGCCAAGCCACAGCCTCAGCTTTGAGATGCTCAGAGCCTGGGAGAGAGAAGCAGCAGGATGGCCAGCAAACAGGAGGATGGAAGTGTCAATATACAAACTCTGAATTTAGTCCAGGACAAATATTGAATCATAGAATCGTATAGGTTGGAAAAGACCTTTAAGACCATCAAGTCCAATCATTAACCCAGCACTGCCAAGTCCACCACTAAACCATGTCCCTAAGCGCCACATCTACAGGTCTTTTAAATGCCTCCAGGGACGGTGACTCCACCACTTCCCTGGGCAGTCTGTTCCAATGCTTGACAAACCTTTTGGTGAAGATTTTTTTTTCCTAATATCCAATCTAAACCTTCCCTGGTGCAACTTGAGGCCATTTCCTCTTGTCCTATCAAGAGGAAGAGCAAAGAGGATGAGGAACTTTGGCTGCCTTATGTCGCTTTTCCTGCCCATTGCTATGGCCAGGGCTGCTGTGGCAGCATTTGCAGGCTGGCATGCTACAAACTGGGGGAAATCACACTGCATGCACTGGTCTGACAGCCAGGAGACGGGCTGGGGTTGCAGTTAATGCACAGATATCAGAACTAGGACTCCTGGTCATTTAATGACATTAATAACATTAATCGAATGCCCACAATTCTGTCCAGAGGGGAGCTTGTTACTCAGGTTTTGCAGACAGAAGAACCTGTGCTCAGGTGGATTAAAGACCTGGTCAGTTTGCTCAAGCCCAGGTGTGCAGTGCTGTCTGAAACTGCCTGGGGAATCTGGGACCTCCTGCACTGGAGATCCCTATGCTCAGGCACGGGGCCTGGATGTGGGCAGCAGTGGCATCTCAAAGGACAGTGACAACCAGTTTTAAATGAATTGGGCCTTTCTGACCCAATTATTGTTCTGATGTCTCAGTGAGTGGTGGGCAACAGCAGGACCCAGGGCGACACCTCTGCTTCTAAGCCTGTACTTTTGCCCCAACACCATATTTTATGCATATGATGTGAACTATTTCTGCCTGAGTCTCTCCAGAAGTAACAAACCCACCTGTATTTTTTTTCTTTAAAAGCTAGAGCTGGCTGTCCTGTAGGAGAGGCAACAGAATACAGTGGCATGGTAGTGGGCAGAAAAAAGTTTTCCCATCAGCGGAAGTTTTACTCTCTGTTCCACGATAGACATGTCTAGGGATACCCATGTTTCCTGTCTGCATGCAGAGTCACCAAATCATTTCTCTTTCCCCGAGGTAGGTCTTGCCCTATTCTCTAGTGAGACGTGGTCGGTGTTGTAGCCTTCTTACCATGGCATGTTCTATGCCTTTGTTGGGAGTTGGTTGGCAGGCCCATCCTCATGTCCTTCGCTTTCCTTCACAGGAATTGGGTACGCCTCACAAGTCATTGGGTGCTATCTGAATGTCTACTACATCATCATCCTGTCCTGGGCACTATTCTACTTGTTCAGCTCCTTCACTGCAGTGCTACCATGGGCCAGCTGCAATAACCCTTGGAACTCAGGTACACCTTCCCTTGGTCAGCCTCTAGCTATTTCCCAATGCACAGAAATTATTTCAGCTTTGTAGAAAATATTTTTTTTCAGATAAAAAGCTCTCATGAGCTGCAGTGAGGTTAGGAACACCTGAAAAGGTGACTGTATTAATTCATCACGGGCAGGTGCCAGGAATGGTGAGTGGCATGACCCTGTGCCTAGCAGCAGGGGACAGTAAAACTCTTTCTGCATGAAGAACTTGTTACTCCACCCCATTCCTTCTGAGAGGTGCTGTCACAAACTGAGCAGCTTTCTTGGTGCACTCAGCTTTTGGCTAAATCAGGCCAAGCTTGCACTGGGGGATTTTGCCGGCACTGGAGGATTTTGCCGGCACTGGTTTCCTAATGCAGGGACCAGTAACACAAAACACTAAGGGCACTGTTTTTCTGGTCTAATCGCATGTGTACAATCCTCTATACCATTACATTGGCAAGGAGTCTCATCTCCTCATGTCCACAATTCTCATAACTGTGCCCAGCAGAGAAGACCTGGCTTTGGTTTTATTTGAGGCACTTGGGCTGTGCCTGGGAAGATGGGAAAGATTCTCATGGATCTGATATCTTTGACAGGCCTTTTTTACCCCGTTAGGTTGTTTTGCTTTCAGTTGAAAGCTGAAATCTGTGGTGGCAGCTTAGTTCCCTCCCTTTTTCTTTTGGGTTAGATGATTCATTTCTGTGATGTGTTAAATTTCTCTACCCCATGGACTGTTCACTCACAGCTTCCTCTGCCCCTTCATCCCAGTAGAGGTAACCAGCCTTTTAGAGTTCATCTGATTCCTTCAGCTCCCCCAGCACATTTTTGTTGCTGTTGTTTTGTTTTCAAGGAAAGCCACAGATGTTCCCTTAACGGGCAGATGCTTTCCAGCCAGAACTGGGTTTTCTAGGTGACAAGGTTGGGGATGGCAGAATGGAATGTGAAGGCATCTGTGCTGTGTGTGAACATATGCATGCATGTGTGGACAGGGAATGGTGCATGCTGTGGGAGGGGAATGGGATTTTCTATCCTGGTTACTCATAGTGACTATCCCTCAATAATCTATATTTTGCAGCCATCTGATTTCCATCTGGCAGGGAACTGCTTTCTCCTGCCCCTCTCACCTTCCCAAAGCCCTCTGGCTACTGCTGGACTGGGGAGCTGGGGAAAGCTAGAGTTTAATGAGATGCTCTATAGCACAGGGTGAAGGTCCTGTGTGGTGGCAGAGAGTTAGGGTATAGAGAGGAAAGAGCATCCCTCTTGGAGGAGCCTTGGAGAATTTCTCTGGTTCATCAGCTTCCTTTTCTTTTGGTAGATCTCTGTGTGGACATTCTGAATAGCTCCAGCCTGGACAACAGGACCTTGCCTGCGAACGCCACCTCCCCAATGCTTGAGTTTTGGGAGTACGTGATGACTTATCCCTCTGTCCAAGCTCCTCTCTGCTCTCTGGGCAGAGGGCCCATGTGAGGTGCACATCAGACCTGAACACAGAGAGCTGTCAGGGAGATGGGCACAGAGCCCAAGAGCAGGAGAACTGGATAGACTCAGAAGGCTGCTGGCAGTGTGCCTGCCCAGGGGTGCTCGTGTGCACGCACACAAAGACATGTTCCCTTTCTGGCACTGAGGTGCCTGGGTGACTGTGGCCACAGAAAGAACTGCTAAAAGAAGATGAGGGCTTGCTGTAAGCATAGGGGGCTGCTTCTGTTGGGTGTTGCAGGTTGCTGTTGGTAGGCAAGCATGAGGCAAGGCAGACACAACAGTCCTCTACAGTGAAACAGAAAGGGATAAAACTGACTTTTCCCTTCCTCTTGCATAAGAGAAGTGGTCCATCAGGATGCTCAGGCTCATCCTTGGAGAGCAGGGATCTGAGGTACCTGTGTGAGATGCCAGAGAGGGGCTCGGGGAGGTTTGTTCATGAGACTGGAGGCAATAAAACACCTCTGAGGGAGGGGTCCTGCAGCAAGCTAGACTGTGTCCCCAGGGATGGTGATTGCCACAGCCTGGAGAGGTTGAAAGGGCTGCTGGGGCCACACTACCTCTCCACACTCAATGGAGGAAGGTCTCAAAGAGGTGTGCCAGAGATGCAGCTTCAGCAGTATTTTTTTTTCTTTCCCCATTTATGATTCCTAAAGTGCCTCAGAGAGGGATGAGTGTTCTTTGTCCCTTGCAGTGACCACAAGGCACACAGAAGATGATAGCCACCCATGGGTGCAGAAGGAGTCAGCACAGTGCTGACCCCCACTCCTGCCCTATTCTTTGCATATTCTACTTAGTGAGAGCTTTGACCTCTCTGACACAATTGTTCAGGGTTACTGCAAGGCCAAGGGAACCCTGAGGGGACTGGTGTGCAGAGGAAGTGTGGATTCGGGCTTCTGGGGATTGCATGAGCTGCAGTGCTGGGCTCTTGTGGCTCATCTTCATGATAGCAAGTCTTCAAAGAATGAGGCTGAAGGAAGGTCATGGGAATCATAAAAGCCATCTATGATAATATATAGGGTGTTTATATGGGGAGGCCAGAGGAAAAGCAGTGGCCATGGGGTGATGATGACATTGGTGGCCTGTTTTGGACTGAATAGTGTCTGCTGGGCAGGTGCCAGGGCTGGGGAGCAATGGGAAACAGGTGTTGCATGGCTTTGATGGACATGGCACCATGAGCTTGGAGAGTAAGAGCGCGTAGGCCAGATACAGGACATGGTGGATCAGCATCAGCAGTAATGACAGAGAGGGCAGCTCTAGGCAGAGCGGGTGTGATTGACATGGTGGGGAGCCCTGGGTAGATGTGCTGTGGAGAGTCTGTTAAGTCTTTGGATGGGGTAATATGGGAAAGGTCTGTAAGGATAAGTGTGGTCTGGGGTGTTAATGCTTCTCTTCCTGTCCCTGGACACTGGCAGGAAGCGGGTCCTGGGACTCACGGATGGTATTCACAAACTGGGGACTGTTCGATGGGAGCTGGCTCTGTGTCTCCTGCTGGCGTGGATCATCTGCTACTTCTGCATCTGGAAAGGGGTCAAGTCCACAGGCAAAGTAGGAACAGAGATTGTCCTCTTGGTCCATAAATCTCCTTGTCTTACATTTCTTCCCAAAACTCTTTTTCCTCTTCATGAAGTAGGGGCAGAAGAAGCACAACACCAAAGTCAAAACTAAAACCTGTTGGGGCCATAGAGCTTTACACCAGTTGTGTTTAACCCATAAGAGAAGAATAAAAGAGTAGGTCAAACAGGGAGAGGAGAACAGGAAAAGACCTGGGAACTGAGGGAAGTCTCGGGCCACCTTTTTCCTTGCAGATATTCACAGTGGCTGATGGATACTCCCCAAGTGCCCTTGGGAATCATCCACTCACCAGTGTGTTGTACTGGTGTGGCTTGCTCATGTTTTTAACAAGATCTTCTGCACTGGCAAACTTTCTATCTCTGGCAATAATTAAACACTTGAGCAAAACAGAGAAGCTGCTGCCTGTTAACCAGCTCAGTCAATAGATAATGAATTTCTCCTGCTTCTTTAGCCTGCAAAACACTTGGGATGGGAGAGGTATCTTTGTATTCTCCTTTGTATTCTCCCTGGCTCTGCAGTTTTTGACTCGGCAGGTCACTTTCTGCATTTTGCTAGTGAGGATGGAGCCAGTGCTTCCTCCTGAGATTGATCCCATAGATCAAGTGGGCTGGTTATCTATCCTTCTGGAGAGAATGAGTACATGCGATGCCTTAGTTAGAGTGGATGTTAGGGATGTTGCTATGGCCTTGACTCATTCAGGACCTCCTTCCTTCTTGGAGCTGCACTGAGATGGGTGGGTCATTAGTGATGGTTGGGTCTTGTGGGTATCCAGGGCATGTCCCAATAGCATAGGGAGGAGAAACGATTTCTGCAACATGCTTCTTCCTTCAAGCTGCTGTCCCTAGTTGGTAGATGTTGGTATTGGTAGATGTTCCCTGTAGAACTGGACACCTGTGTTTCAGTGTTAGTGTCCCATCTCCCCCCTTAACCCCATGCTGGGCACCCATTTTAACAGAGCAACACAATAGCTTGCTCTGCTCACTAGGTTTCTCCCAGTCTTTTCTGATGACTCTAACCCTTGCTGGTGCTGACCTGCTGTCCACTGTTTCTCGAGGATGGAGAGCCAGACTCCACATCTATGGGGAGAGAGGATGCTCTGCATTTTCAATCTTAAATCTCTTGTGCTGCCTGTTTTGAATACCACAGTGCCATTTTTACAAAAAGTATCATTCTGATCTTGGGAGATTGGGTCTGAGAGGCTGTCTGATTTGCATTGAAGGGTAATTAAGTCATTCATCTCAGATTCCCTCCAGCTCTCAGCCCTCTCCACTGAGTCTCTCCTTTGCCTGGTGCTGCCTTGGCTTGCAGAGCTTGCTTGCTCATGGAGAAAGCTAAAGAAGTTCAGTCAAGCTGGTTGGTCCAATCAGGTTTGGCAAAGTCAGAGCAGAAAGTGAGAGGAAAGAGTGAGTACACATAGTACCTGAAATTCCTGGGACTACAGAAGATTTTTCCATCACAAGTTTTAAGATACAGAGCTTACTTTTTATCAGGCAGATGTTATGGCCATGGTGCAGCAATACAGGGTGGGTTTTTCTGTCCCCAGACATAGCACAGGGTGAACAGGCCAGTTGGCTTCTCTGCAGATAGTAATTTTGAGTCTTACAGGGATTCTGTCAAAACAATCAGCTCCTCACTGATTGTGTATTATGAAAAGTAGTAGAGAGGTCCCGAGAATTCTGAGTAGGTGCATAATTTTGTTCAACAGCTGCAGAGTAAACAGGATGTTGTGCTTGAGTGAGAGGCTGCTCTAAGCGGGCAACCCCGCCAGCCTCGTGTGTTTATACTTGTGTGATTTAAGGAGCCCAAACTTCAATAAACAATAGCGACCTCAGGAAAAAGAATTTCAAATAACCCCGCAAAGACTCATTTTCTTTAAAAGCCATTTTCTTTTATTCATTTTGCCCACTCTTGTACTCTTTCCATGTTTCCTTTCCTTATGCATTCAGCTGATGTATATAAATGTTCCCCAGCGGTGATTTGTGAAGGTAGGTTTTGGTCCTTGTGCCAACAGTGCTCGCGGTCTCATTCAGTTGGGGAACAGCAAAGCTAGCACGTACTGTGACTTATTTGACCAATTATCACTAAGCAGAAAAAAATGTCATTTTAGGCCCCTCACTATGAATCCATAGAGTAAACAAGCCTTCACATTACTTGGATGAATTTTAATAGTGAATAAATGTTAGGAAGTTGAAACTTGCTCACAGATATTTTGCAAGTAGAAGGAAAAAACCAAAAATGCTACCTTTAGGCAATGGATCAAAGGTGATTAATTCTACTCTAATATTTATTTACGTCACACACAAGAAGTTGTAAGAAGAAGGTGTTACAGAAATAATGGTCTACATTTTCTTTAAAGGCTTTGAGGGGCCCCCATTTTTTATCCATGACCTCAGAGGCACAAAAGGGTTGAGAAAACCACATGGGCACTCCTGGAAGTGAGACCGCCCTCAGAGGTGTATCAAATTGGGCAGCAGAAGTTGTTATTTAATTTGGAAGACTCTTGCTGGGAACAGGACCATTTTAATAACTCCTCATTAAAACTCAGTGACAGGAAGAGATCTCGGTTTCTTCTGCAGCTCTGGAAAGATGAAGAGAACAGCTGGAAGGCAGGGAAATTACACTGACTGGAAAGAGAAAATAAAGCAGAGCAACCAGTGGCAGAATATTCTTGGGTGAGGAAGAAAATGTAGATTAACTAAATCACTGGTGAGACATAACCTTGACTAACTTCTTTTGCACCCTTCTTCTACATGAGCAGTCATAGCTATAGCCAACAGCAGAGTCCAGGGACATTTGCTGGGGTGGGGGCCTGCAGATAAGACAAGACAGATGATTCCTGCACCTTCTCATTCTCTCTCCTTTTGTTTCCCTGCACCCACAGGTCGTTTACTTCACTGCCACCTTCCCGTATGTGATGCTTATCATCCTGCTGGTGCGAGGAGTCACGCTGCCGAGCGCTGCTGAGGGGATAATTTTCTACCTGAAGCCTGACATTTCCAGGCTGGCAGACCCACAGGTGGGTGAGAGTCAGGCAAGCACTGGCCACAGGAAGGTTTTCAGCATGCTGGCCCTTGTATCTGCTGCTAGCTGAGGATCCAGCTATCTTCTCTGAAAGGAGATCAACAAACCAGTGAGATCCCCTTAAAAGAATTGAGAGAGGTCTAGCAGCCCTGCACAGCACAGCCTTTTTCTTGTGAGTCTGCAGCATATGGGTATATTAGGTCATTTCCACTCATGGGCTCCGCAAAATCAGAAGAGTATATTAAATATTCAGCATGTAACAGATGGTTTCGTTGGGTCTTAAATGCAAATAATTAAGGGAAGATGGGGGGGTGGGGGTAGTGTCTGTGGAATAATCTACCATTTTTCATTTTTTTTTTCTGGCCTGGTTAGCACTTTGGCTCCATCAGGTCCCTCCTGGGGAGTGCAGGGCCCCTGTGCTTGTAGAGACAAACTGCACACAGGTAAGGTAGGCTGTGCCCCAGCTGGACAGCTGGGTTCCCTTCATCTGTCCCAGGGGCTGGTCCCACCTGGCCAGGGTCAGGGACTGGACAAAGGGTCAGCCCCTACCACCAAGTCTTTGGAGCTCATGGAAACTTCACCCTGGCAGGGAGGATGCTGTGTTCCCAGGGAGGACAAGTCCAGACTGAGGCAGAGGATGCTGCCAAACCCAGGACCTGCAAGGTAGCCCAAGTTGACAGGATATGGACAGTAACTTTGGACAAGCAACAGGACCCTCCCTTGGAGGATTCTCCTGGGATGTCTGCTCCAGCACCTTTCTATAGCAGCAGGTTGCTTCCCTTCCCCAGGTGGGCTCAGCAATGCTGTGTAGCCTGCCTCCTCCATCCTAGGGAGCTGTTCACACACACTCATCCCAGAAGAGCATTTAAATGATACTGCTGTTAATTATTCTGCTGAATCTTTTCACAGAGGCAGCCAAGCACAGGCTCGGCTTACCTCCCGCATCTTCCCAGATGGCCAAAAGCCCCAACTGCTCCCCAACCAGCTGCCAAATGCACTGTCTTCCCCCAAATGGCTTTCACATGCCATTAGGAGGCTGTCAATGCAAAAGCTGCAGTGTGCCGAATGCAAAGAGCCAGTGGAATGTAAATGGCATTTTAATAGCAAAATAAATAACAGCAGGGTGACTGGGACTCAGTGGGTTTTATTCATGGTCAGAGCTTATTCACTGAAAACCTCCCTGTTTTCTCCAGCTGAACTAAAGCTGGCATGGACTTGCCAGGCTGCTGCAACCCAGAATAGCAGGAGGGAGAGATCCTGCTACTGAGTTTAGTCAGAATGTGGGACCTGAGGGTAAACCAGGATGTGTACCAACACACCCCAGAGTCTGAAGGGCTCCCATATATGTGCCTGTCTGTGAGAGATCCATGTGAATTTAAGCAGCAATGCCTGGGCTGGGTTTTTTTGAAGGCTGCCTGGATGTTTGTAGCTGGAGGCTGCTTAGAGGAAAAAGGGTGAGAAGGAGCAGACAAACAGAAAGGTGGGCTGTTTTCCTGCCTGCCTGCTAACTTGCAGCTCAGGGCTTTCCCTGGGAAGGCATGAGAGCAGAGCTGTAGTTCAGTCCACAGCACACAGAGTGAAGGGGCTTCTTCTTGGGGGAGAGGGCTGGAGTATTGGTGAACAAGCCCACTCGGCTCTTTTTCCCTTGCAGTGCCAGAGCAAAGGGGAATCTGACTGCACAACACACCACTGGCCCGAAATCTCTTAGCCTGGCAACTTTCTGCCCTGCCACTGCACCAGGTCCTCAGATGTGGGAAACTAAATTGGGGAGCAGGGAGGGGCATTGATCGTGCAAAGGACTCACTGGCCCTCATTTGGGATGACTCACCAGTGGCTCTGTGAAGCCTGAGCCACAGAGGGACCACAGACATCTGCAATGTCAACTTCAGCCAGAGCCATGCTATCAGGGATGTCATCTCCACCCAGGCTGCAAAGGCGTGGGATGGAGAAGTGGTGTCACCTTGAGTGGGATGTGAAAATAGAGTCCCCTCAGGAGACTTTCTGGAGGAGTTTGTCCTATAACTCAGTTTTCCCAGAGATGTATCCTGGTTTCTACATCAACTGGGCCTCTGTCTTACGCGGTTCGTTCTGCATGGATGGATAATAATGGGTTGTTACTAGACAGGGCACACCCTTTTATTTATTTTGTTGCCATGTCTGGAGGACCACTGGCCTTCTCTGTTCTAGGTCTGGATGGATGCAGGCACTCAGATCCTCTTCTCTTACGCTGTCTGCCAGGGGTGCCTGACAGCTTTGGGCAGCTACAACAAATATACCAACAACTGTTACAGGTAAGAGGAGCCTGTACTCCTTAGATCCATCTGAGGCAGACTCTGTCCTCAGGGGAGACCTTGGGTCATTCTGCTTTGACTAATGAGCTGCTAAGAGTGTGAAAGTTGAGGACTCGGTGAGGGAGAGGAGTGGCTGGGGGAACACAGGAGCTCCAGAAAATGGCTTTAGTGGTGCTCTCCAGTGTGAGTCAGCTTGGAAACAGGTGAGATCAGAGGAGGGGGAGGAATGAAAATGGAAAATATCTCCAGCCACTGTGGAGACACTGTAGGTTATTTTGACAGAGTGAGCGAACAGAAGTGGCACAGCCAGCTCTGCTGTCATTGCTAGGCAGGGGTGACAATAACAAGACGATGCCTGGGCCCCATGTCTCCAGTGCTTTACTACCACCAGGGTAGTGTACTGCCAGTGGCATTTTGATCCTATCAGGGAGAGTAATCAAGTCTATCTGGCCCTCCTCTTTGCCCTCGGATTACAGATCTATTTTATCCATGACCTGGCATGTAGCTCAGTGAAGCCACCAGGACCATTTCTGACACCTTCCACAGAGCCCTGAGGGGCTTTGTTATTCCTTCACATATTGCTCCAACATGGATGGGAAAATGGAACGGTACTTGAGAGACATCAGTCATCTCTCCTTTTCTTCTGTTCTCCAAGAGGTGCTGCCACAGCTGTGGGTCAGGCAATTAATACTTTCTGCTGGCTCTCCTGAAATGTATCTGTCATCTGTGTGCTGATGCCTTCTTCTAATGCCTTAGGGTGACCTGGACTGGCAGCCTAGTTCTGGGTGGCTCAAATGTGCTGTGTGTTGACATTGCCCCATAGCAGCCGATGCTGTGGGGCAACTCTGGCAGGTGTCCAGACAGGATCCCAGTGTGTGGGATTTCCAGTCCAGCCAGCTCAGACTGGTGTCCCACAAGTGCACAAACTTTTCAAGACAAGTGGCACAGTGCATCCCACCCTCCATATGGGCATGGTCAATAACAGCAGTGTAGATACAACCCATGTCAGATGAGGATTTTTGTTAACCCATTAGTCCTGCCGAACCTGTCTGTGTTCATGCTTTCAGATGCTTCTCTTTCTTGACTATGTTTACTTCTGCAGCCTATTCCCTTTTCTAATTTGCTGGTTTCCTCATTTTCTCTGTTGTTTTTCTTATTCTTTTGACTCCTGTCAACTTTTTCATTGCCACCTCCCTACATATATCACTGTGGCATCCTATTTACAAGCCACTGGCAGTACCCTATATCTCTTTTTGTGCCATGTATAGTCCTATAATTCTTGAACAGTCAGCTGCAGGGTAGGTAGGCTGATTTTTTACTCTGTTCTGAGCTTTTTTACTTCTGAAAGAGTTCAAGAACAGCATTGCTCTTCCTTGGTCCATGCTGTCTGACCAGTGAAACTGAGTACTGATGTGATCCCAAGTGGACCCGTTCTGCAGCAGGAAACACCAATTTCTCTCTGGTCTCCCCCCTACAGGGACTGCTTCATGCTCTGCTTCCTGAACAGTGCCACCAGCTTCATTGCTGGTTTTGCCATTTTCTCCGTGCTTGGCTTCATGGCTCATGAGCAGGGTGTACCCATTGCAGAAGTGGCTGAATCAGGTATGTTTTTCCAGTAGACTTCAGAGCCAATGCAAAATAAAAAGGCTGAAGGGGAGGGAACTTTTCTGAAAAGAAGCCCAGGATGTTATCTATAGAATCACTGTAGGGGTTGGAAGGGACCTCTGGGAATCATCTAGTCCAAGCCCCCTGCTAAAGCAGGTTGCACAGGAACATGTCCATCTGGGTTTGAAAGTCTCCAGAGAAGGAGACTCCACAGCCTCTCTGGGCAGCCTGTTCCAGGCTCCATCACCCTCACAGTGAAGGAGTTTTTCCTTATGTTTAGGTGGAACTTTCTGTGTTCTGCCTTGTGCCTGTTGCCCCTTGTTCTATCGCTGGGCACCACAGGAAAGATCCTCTATCACTATAGGTGTCTGCAGTGAGGCCTGCAGGACCAGTGCTCCCTGACACAGCTTTCAGCCCTGTGTGGGCAAGAAGCTGTGGTGATATGAGCTTTGAAAGAGAATGTAAGGCTCACTCTGTGCTGCAGAGTGGTGGTGAGAGGGGACACACATGGTCGTCCTGTGGTTTCTCTGTTGGCAGGTCCTGGCCTGGCTTTCATAGCATATCCAACAGCAGTAACGATGATGCCTGTGTCTCAACTCTGGTCCTGCCTCTTCTTCCTCATGCTGATCTTCTTGGGACTCGACAGTCAGGTACAGCAAATGCCCCCTCCTTATCTAACATCCAGGTGCATGTCCCCACCCTGAGCACTCCTCAAGGCCATGGGAAAGGTTAAGGTGGTTATATGCTTTGCTGATACCTCAGATATGCTCTCCTCATTGTCCACAGTGCTTTCACAATGTGGGAGCTCAGAGCCACGGATGTCGGGAGGGCAGTGGTTATGTGTTCTGGCATCTGTCTGGCATCCTTTTCCCTATGTGTACATGAGGGTGTCCCAGCTACCTCCCCTCCCACCCCTGTGCTAGCACCAAAACTGTGCACATTGCAGGGCAGGCTGGGAAGGAGAATGGGGCTGTTTCCTCCCAGCTACATCTCACCAGAGCAATCCCTGTGTGCTCTCCTTGATGGTATGCCCATCTTTTATGCTCCCATACCTCTGTTATGCCAGGAACAAAACTTATCAGAGCACCCTGTGGGGTGTAGTGTGCAATGCTGGCATGCTGGCATGAGGGGAGCAGGGGATGTCCTGGCATGTCTGCCAGGCAGGGTGCTCTGCTCAGGCTCCATTTTGCAGCACCTCAGCCTCTTCACCTGGAGAATTAGGAAGGTCCCCTCCTGCCTCATCTTGATTATGGCTCTGCTTCATGCTGACTGGGCTGTCCTTGCAGTGGCTGATGTTCTCTTATGTAGCCCATGGGTGGCATGACCCATGCTGTCATGAGCTGTTGTCCTGCCTCACAGTCAGCCTCAAAAGCCAACAATTCACCTGCAAGACCCTGGCCATCCACTCTACTGGGTTGTCCCAGGCAGCTGATGGTACATTTTGCAGCCAATCATGCTCTATGAGGGTGTGCTTGAGGTAAGGGCTGAGCTGGTCCCCCACAGTCACCTGGCTTCCCTTAGCTTCATGGTGACAGGGGAGCTCTCTGTCACAAGGGTTCCTTGTGCCACCTCAGGTGGTTCCTGACCCTGCTTGAGAAGCACAGTCTGCCCCTTGCCTCCCCACCCTTTGGTCATTCCTGCTGTGCAGCAGCAGGCTCTGTTGGGTTTGCCCCAGTTCCTTCTACATCTCACAGGTCATCCCCCCAACATGGGGCTGTACTTTTAACTCCTTTGGTCTGCAGCTCCAGGGGAGACCTCACTGACATATCAAGGTCTGTTGGTCCCTAGCAATTGCAGCTGGTCTTTGGTGGAAGTAAGAAAAAAAAAATTAAAAAAAAGGATTTAGGTGGCTGAAGGGAAAAATGACAATGTGTGCTTGGGGAAGGGGAGACGCTGATTTTTTTTACTGACCTGTCTTCTGCAGTTTGTCTGTGTGGAAAGCGTGGTGACAGCTCTTATTGACATGTTCCCGAGAGTGTTTCGCAAGAAGGGGCGTCGGGAGCTGCTGATCCTGGCTCTTGCAGTCGTATGCTACCTGCTGGGTTTACTGCTGGTCACCGAGGTAAGAAAGGAGTAGCTGAGGTACACAGCCAAGCACCAGAAACCCTGCCTGACTGCTTGGGAGGAGAAGGGAGAGACAGTGAAGCTTGTCTTTCATGACATTAATTCTCCTTTGTTTCTAATGCATTATCTGGAGTCTCTCACAGCCAGTGCTGCTTTTACCCTGTGTGATGCTTGTGTACTCACTAAGCCTTCCACAGAGGCTGTCTGGCATACAGCTTTGTGCAAATACCAGGTCTGGTGGCTAAAACAAGTTGAGATGCACAAGCAAAAGGAGGCTGGGGGTAACAGCTGCACCATAACCCTACCTGAGCCAGTGGGAAACCTGTGACCCCTGTGACCAGAAGGAGCAAGGCTGTGCTGGTGTGATGCTACGCACACGGTGTTTGCCCTGCTCTGCAGCTATAACAGCCAAGCACCTCTTCCCGCACAGTGCTGTGTACCGTGTGCTTGTGCAGGGGGCTCAGCACTCCTCTGCATTGCCTCCACATGCTGTGCAGTGACAGCTAACTCCTGCTAAACCTCTTAGGCACTGCTGAATGATCCTGGCTGAAGGCAGCTCCCACTGTGATCGAAAGAGCTTTGATTAAAACTGTGTTGGGTTCCCATAGCTTTTGCGTGCCTCCCTGCATGGAGGCATCTACTTCCATCATTATAGAACGTCACTTCATACATGGTGAGATGAAGGGGTAACTGCTCTGCTACTGTGGCAGTGTCCAGAGCTTTTCAGCACTACTTGAAAACATCTTCTTGACTTGTATCGAAGGGGCTTTCTCTTTGAAAAAACATGAAAGTATGAGAGAGGAGTCACCTACTGACCTGTAGAGATAGCTGACGGTAACTACGCAGGGATCAGCTCAAAGGCAGAGACAGCAGGGAAGACACAAGTTGCCATTGCAGGGCTTGGACCTTGAGCAATATGTAAAGATGGATGCAGCTGAATTGAGGTATCCAAATGTTCTGATCCTCAGGATCCCAGTTTTTTGGGTGCAAAGTTCTGCACTGCTACATGGTATTTTGTAATGATGCTGGAAACTTGTGAACTAATTTAAAACAAGCAAACTGGATCCTGCTCCTATGGACACAGAAAACAGCTAAGCCCAGCAGTGTCATAAAATGGGCATGAAATGCTCTCCTGACACCAGGTCTTTGAGACAGACTGGGGACAGCCCCAAGAGAAGTCTCTCTCCTTCACCCACCTGCTCTGCAGTGTTTCTGCTGATATTCTTCTGTTTGCTTCAGTCACTTTTCCCTCATGTGGAATAGTCCTGACATGATTCTCTCTTCTTTACCTTTTCAACAGGGTGGGATGTACATCTTCCAGCTCTTTGACTACTATGCTGCCAGTGGCACATGCCTGCTCTTCCTGGCCATTTTTGAAGTCATCTGTATAGGATGGGTCTATGGTAAGTGGAGGACAAAAACTTGTGTGGGTATTTGTCAAGGCAAGGATGGGGTGGTTGAGAAGTGGGAGTGGAAAGAAAAGTTCCTTAGGGGACAAAGAAATGCTGTAACTACCTTCTTTCTTGTCGGGTTTCCATTGTGTTTCCTCACAACATTTCTTAATTACTCCACATTTAGAATAGGAATGCTTTTCCCCCCTCTCCGAAGGTTCCTCATGTTGAACTACCTTGTTTCTCTTCCCATCTGTCCTCTAAATTAGAAAATCAGCTATAGAGGAGTGACTGCCATTCTTTGGACTCTGGTACTACTGTTCTGCTTACATTGTGCATTTAGTTCAGTCCTGTCAGTTAATTTAACACAGAATGCTGGGATGCAGACTCACCATGTGTTACCTCTACAATGATACAGGCTTCCTGTTGGTACAGGCTATGATGGCACTTCTGGAAGAAATGGGAGTGCTGTGCTAAGTGAAGTCTGTAACTAAACTGCTCAGGAGCAGCATTAAACTGAGCTCCATGAACTGTCAGAAGGAAATCAACTGCTTGTTAGTCTATGCAGTAAGAAGAATATCCTGTGATATCCTACGGGAGATCTCCTCCCTGCTGCACGGTGCCTGAGCACACAGGCTGTAGTTCATTTCATTGAAGCTCGTGTTGAGGCTGGTGGTTTTCTGGCAAAGGGTCTAGTTGTGTGAGATGCAGAGCAACTGCTCACTCTCCTTAGCTTCGTGGAGCTGCAGGAGCTCAGTACCTGAAAGGATCATGCAAAGCTGTAGTAGATGCCAGCTTAGATCAGACTCTCAGCATTACACAATCATCCATCAGATGTCTCCTAGTTATGCCAAGCAGTGTGACCATCCTAACCCAAAGAAAAGATTGCAGGCATGAGCATTGTGTTGTGCCTCTTTCAACGACCACAAGTGGATGATCAAGATGGAGTATAATAGCAGAAAAGTTATCAGTGATGCTTTCTGTCAATATTCTTCCAGCTTCTAACAGCTTATTATAGAACTGTAGAATGGTTTGTGCTGGAGAGGATCATTCAAGGGACATCTTTCAGTAGATCACATTGCTCAAAGCCTTGTCCAACCTGATCTCAAACACTTGCAATGATGGTGCATCCACAGCTTCTTTGGGCAGCTTGTTCCAGTGTCTCAGCACCCTCACAGTAAAAAATTTCTTCCTTGCATCCAATATAAACCTACCTTCTTTCAGTTTAAAATTGTTACCCCTTGTCCTGTCACTACAAGCCCTAGTAAAAAGCCTCTCTCTGTCTTTCTTACAAACCCCCTTTATATATTGAAAGGCCTCAACAAGGTCTTCCTGAAGCCTTCTTTTCTCCAAACTGAACAACCCCAACTCCCTCAGCCTTTCTTCAGCTGAAGCCTGTTCCAGTCCTCTGTTCATTTTCATGGCCCTTCTCTGGACCCACTCTAACAAGTCCATGTCTTTCTTGTGCTGAGGGTCCTGGAGCCAGATGCTATACTCATCTTGTTGCCCAGGGGTTTCCAGAGCCAGAATTAAAATCCATTTATTTCTTGATGGTTAATTTTTCCAGTTGACTCAGGTAACCATTTATCACCCACAAAATTTTGTGGCAAGGAGCTCCATGGCTTAGTCAAGAGTTGTGTGAGGAGCTGCTACTTTTTCTTTTTTGAATTTGCTGTCTGCTAGTTTTATTTGGTGCCACCTTTGTCTTATTTTAGAACAGATGGTGAACAGACATTCCTGTGTGCTCTTTTTGGTCCTTACAGTTTTATGGAGGTTGCACTGGCTGTAGTGCAGTTGTTGATGAGGGTAGCATCAGTTTCTCCATGTACAGCAGGAGCCAATTGTTAGTCTGTATGGACTCGTCCCTTACTGAAATGGTAGCCGGCCTAGATGCTTGAGCTTGAGCTCCAGGGAATGCAAAAGAAGCAGATCTGTAAGAAAGATTAATTGTAGAGAGATATGCTGCAAGGAAAGCTCACCTGAGAACTTGCAATACCAAACCCTGGCCAGATTTTAATTTGCTTTCTACCCATTTTCTGGTGGATTTACAGGGAGGTGGAGATTCCCATCCATATGTGGCAGGACTTCACCATCACCATGCTTGGTTAGAATAAACCAAATTACTTTTTAATGTATAGAACTCCCCTGCCATTTATACGGTCACACAGGCCACATGACTTTCCCAACAATCCATGGAGGGGAAGGATCAAGGGCAGACAATGGGCAGCCGGAGACGTGATTCTGCCTCAGCAGCCTGGAAGGGGGATGGAGCAGATGGGTTCTGAGAAATGGTCCTTTCCCTCACCACCATGGGTCCAATTGCCCCACGACACACAATGGGATTTTACCCTCTTGATGTTCTGCTTTGCATCCATTGGGCTGATTCTGGTCTGAAATGTAGTCAGAGGGCCAAGGTGAGGCATTTTATCTCAAAAACAAAGTGTTTGATGCCAATTAATGTTGTGTTGGTTTTTTTTTTCCCAGCCTCTGAATTGGCAGGGCTGAAGCTCTTGCTTACACTGTGAAGAATTGCAGCATTTTGCTAACACAAATATGCATTCTGCGTTTCCCTTCTCCCAGCACATACGCCAACCACCCACCACTTGGCAGCTTCCCTCTGCTGCCAGGCAGCTGCTCTTGCAATGATCTGAGGATTTCCTCGCTTGCTGCTTTCTGCTCGTGCATAGCATCAGACCTGCCCATCACGTTCCCTGCTGGGGAGGGATGGAGGTTTGGGGATCTAATTTTTTTTTTATGCCCCCCCCCCCCCCCCCCCCCCCCCCNNNNGCTGCTCTCTCCCTTTCACTTTGGGACAAGAAGCCTTCTTATATGCAGTTATGGGTTTTGAGGGCTGTCATTCACAACATGATGCCACCAAATCCTGCTGCAGGAAGGATGTTTTCCAGGCTGTCACAGCATGCCCATTAAGATTAGCTGTTCCAGGAGAAAGTGAGTGCCTCCCATCACTGCAGGAGAGCTGGAGCTGAAACCATTAGGACTCTGTACAAAGCTAAAGTAAATTGATGCCAGCGGGTACCTGTGGGTGGCCTTAGGGTGAACCCCTGTTGTGCTGGTATAAATCTTTCTCTCACTCTCTTGCGCACATGCAGCATGGTTATCAGAAGCGTTGGCATCCTTCTGCCTACATCCTGCCTGTCGGGCTTGCTCTGGCTGTGTGGGCTTTATCCTTTCAGATGCACCAGCTACAGGCTTATTTATGGAGCATAAGGGGCCTGCTCTGTGCACCTGGTACCCAAAGGGTGTGCAGTTGTTGCAGTGCCACAATGCCTCTGCTGCTGGCATTTTGCACTGGTTTGGCTCAGGTGTTGGTGCTGCAGGTTTGAGACAGAGGGATCAGATATGAGCTTAGGACTATGGCATAGAGCCAGGGTCATCACCTATTGAAATCTTGTGGATGGAATTTGATACAGATGAATGCAATTAAGTGCAGCTTGAGAGAAGAGATTTAAAAGGAAGTGGTTTTTCATAGATTCCAAACTAGTAGATTCTGGATATTGTAAAAAAATAAACCAAAATCTTTGTCCCTTCCAGTTTGGGTATCACTTGCAGTTGTTATAAGCTACATAAAATGAGAAGGACTCCATAAGAACAAGACATAAGGATGTAAGCAAACCTCTAGTTGCCTTCATATGAAATTTATTCCCATGAATTTAGGTAGGAAAATGAAATGATTTGTCAGAAAAGCATGCAGCAGCTTTGAAGGTGTATGAGATCGGTCAGCACAAGAGAAGTAGAGCCAATATGCACGGGTAACTACCCCATGCAGACCATTCTTCCTTGTCTTGGGATATTGGGGATAACAGCAAAACATCTTTGTTCATTCCAACAAAAGTCTCTTTGGGGAAATCTTTATGGTTTTCTCTGCAGGAGCTTTATCTAATCCTTCTAATGTGCTGGGAAAGAAGGGGGACTGCACATATCCTTCAGCTTCTAATTTGCTCAAAAAGCCAATGTTGGATGATTGAACTGATGACCCCTTAATCTTGATTACTTTTTCATCTGCCTGAAAAATGTAGAACATGTAAAACCTCCTATTCATATACTCTCTGAGGACGTTCATGTCAGTCCCCATTGTCTTTCATCACATCAACTACTGACTGCCACAGTGGCCGTGGAAATGCAGGATCTGATGGTTGTACCACAGAGAACAGAGACAACAACAGGTGGAGGCACACTGCAGCTAACAACATAAATTTTGGGTTGTTTTCTTGGTAGAGGATGGATGTCTGTCATGTATTTCATTTTGTTTGGCATCTTTGTATTTCTTTAATTGCTATGCCTTTTCCACTAGTTCCTCGATCTAAATTTGCAGTGAAACTCTGACTTCCAATAAGTTTTCTTAGGAATGAATTTATCCATCATATGTCTGACATCACAGTGTATTTCTGTGGAAACACTGTATGGTATAACAGACTGTACTATGCTCACATTCTGAACTGCAAGTCACATCATTTATATCTCTCCTGTTTTTTTTTTTTCACCCTGTGGAAAATTTTGGCTTTTTGACAAAATGAATTTTTTATACCGTCTCCCTTTCATCCCCAGTATAGCTTCAGAAATGCTATCTGAAGCCTCATGATATTTACAGCTTGGAAGTTTTAGGGTTCTCTGCTCTGGTGTAGGTGGGACTCCCACACAAGGCTGAACGTCCCTTGATATGCCGTAGCTTGTCATCTTTGCTTGAGGCTACTTGTTAACTTGCCAACACAGGATGGGAACCATGAGGTGTTCAAAGAACTTGTCTTCCACAGCCTAAATACTTCAAAAAGCTGGATTTAAAAGAGCTTTCCTGCAAACATTAGTCATGGGATATAGAAAATAACGCAAAGAATTCCAAACAAGAAAAGCACACGTAATGTGCTTTTGTAGACTTCATATATTTAAAGGAAACAATACAGCAATTTAATTCTAGGACATAAAAAATAACACAGACCAAAGTAAAACTCACCAAACCCCAAATGCCTGCAGGTGTGGCCAGTCCTCTAGGCATATATTTTGCCCAGGACAGCCTTCTGGTCTTAAGATTCAAAGCAGCACGGTCTCATCATGCTTGCAGGTGGGAAACTGTGGCATGACTTTGAGTTCACAGCAGGATGAACACCCCCTAAAGGCAGAGCCCTTCTTTATCAGCTAGGCACTGTGATTAAACTTCAATAAGACAACTATGGTATTATTTAATGACAGAGGTGCTTAACTGATAACCCTTTCTGTGGACAGTCTATCTCCATCTTTTTGTCTAGTACTGTTAGTGTTTTTTACCTGAGGCGGGCTGATATAATACCCCTGGTTAGCTAGGAAGAAGCTAGGGCATCTTATTACTTTTTCCCTCTTCTTCATTTTACATCTATTTTTGGCCAACATTAGGCTCTTGTTCCTTGAAGACATCTTAGAGCTTACTACAAGGTCTGCTGAAGTCCATCTACATTACGCTATCTCCTCTGTATACCACTGTATACAATTCCTCTTTGTGCTTTGGGTTGGGAAGAGTCAATGGTTAAGGTCTGAACAGTGGCAGGACTTGTAAATACTCTTCAGAGATATATCCCACTCTGGTGCACCATGATATTCATACTGCATCCTGTGAACAACATAATCAAGTGAAACTAATGGGAGGAGAAGGAGGAGACCAGGCACTCACAGGAGAGCTCCCATTAGACAGTACAGCAGCACTTGCAGATGGAAGCTTGGGTTTCCATCAGAGTTTGGACTGCCAGGTCTTCTGGGTTTATGCCAAAAATAAAATATTATGTGGAAAGCAGGCTCTTGATTACAGGGTAAATACCCAGCTCAGTGGGGATTCTTGACATGACTTCCCTGGTGTACTGATTTGGGTAAAACGAGAGGGTTTTGTTTTGTGTCTCACATTCTTTTTGTTCATTTTAGCACTCTGGACTCACACGGTCCCATGTGCTTAACCTTCAAGAGCTTTCTCTTGCTGACCTGTAAACTATATACCCTTCCTTGCCTTGTGCTGGTCCTTACCAGCCATTAGTGGCACATGGGCTGCATCCACTCACAGCTGCTGCTGTTGGAGACAGGACATTTCTTCTGTGTCAGGCTTTCTGCTAACTTCTGGCTGAAGCTATAAACCTCCATCCGTATTAAACTACAGATGGGCCTTTTCAATGCCAGCAAAGCCTGTTACCTGCTGTTATATTATTAGGATAGCCATGTTTATGCCAGGAGTAAACATTGAGCATAAAGCAAGTTGGTATCTGTGTGGCTGAGGGAAAAAACAATGATCTGACCTCTGGCTTTGTCTCCGTGCTGGCTGGTGGCCTAGGTGCCAACCGCTTCTACGACAACATTGAGGACATGATTGGTTTCCGTCCATGGCCCTTGATCAAGATATGCTGGCTGGTGCTCACCCCAGGTCTGTGCTTGGTAAGTACAATTACAACATGGCATATTATTCTGGGTCCTTGACTTCTCTGTAGCAAAGGCTAATTTGTCTTCAAGGTGATGCTGTAAATATTTTCAAACTGCTATAGAGAAGCAGAAGCTTGTCCATAGCTGAGGTGGCTATTTGTTTCCTTTGTAAAGCCCTATCTTTTGCCTGAGAAATTAATTGAGCCTGAAAAATCATTTGTTTACTGTGAAGGCAAAGGGAAATGTATCCACAAAGTCTGGAGAGAACAGGTCAAATTACTTTTGGACAGAAGACCAGTGAGAATTACCCTGCTCTGAAAGACTTGGTTTAGCCTGAGTTCCTGCAACCTCCTATGGGTCAGAAATAATCTTTCCACAACCATTTGCTTTTTATATTATTAAATATCTTTTAAAACTTATGTGGCAACTATGTTTAAAGAGAACACACCCTAAGTCTGGCAAGTTCTTGCCTGTTTTGAGTTTATGTCCAGTCTTGCTCCACTGACTTTTACATGATTTCTGAGCCAAACTCTGGTCTGATTCTGATGTTGAGAGATTCTTTTTCTCTGACCTCAGTAGGAACATGGATGAGATCTATAGCTACAGCTTCTGAAACATTTCTAGTTCTTTGTCCTCAGGCTCCAGCAGGAGTTGAGTATTAGGGAAATTTTCAAAGCAAGGTTGATCCAGCCCAAAACATTGGAGAGCTCTGGCTAGAGAGCTTCAAGAGGGATAAATCTGTGCCCATGTGGTACTTCTGGAGGGCTTCTGCCAGGGACAATTCCTGATCTTACTATGAATAAATTGCTGTGTTAATGTTGCTGAACCCTCAAAGCTACTGCCAGCTTTGCTTAGATTGAACGCTTAGGAAGCCTGAAAGCCTCACACAGCTGAGAAGCCTTGCCCTGGCTCTGAGGTAACTCCTTGTGCAGTCAGCTTGCTCGCAGCTCTGCCTTGCTGCAGCCAGCAAGGTCCGCGCTAGCTCATGCAAGACGTCACACTCATTGCCACCCAGCCCATGGCCAGGCTGCCCAGTTTTGCTGCTGCCTTTGCTCTGGCTATGTTCTTGTTCTCTGCTCCTCAGGCCATCTTCCTGTTTTCCCTGGTTGAGTACAAACCGCTGAAATACAACAATTCCTATGTGTATCCGACCTGGGGCTATGTGGTGGGCTGGCTGATGGCACTCTCCTCCATGGTCTGCATTCCTCTTTACGCCATCTTCATCCTCCTGAAAACCAAGGGACCCCTGAAGCAGGTACTGGATTCATGGTCACTGGGCAAGTTGCTGCTGCTTTTGTCAGATGGCTCATGGGAAGGGCCCAGGAAAGCTTCACATGGCACATTTCTCCTCCGAGAAGGCACAGGTGGTGAAAATGGCTCTTTCCTAGAATGTCCCATAGCTCCTTCTGGGAATTTGGAGGGCCTGGAGAGTCTCAGCACAGCTTCCAGGGGGATCATCAAATGTTCAGAGTCTCCCATGAGCCACTGCACTGCCATGCTCAGTGTATTATGTAGATATACGCAGAGCATCTCTAACACTGGCTTTACCGTATAACAGAGGACATACTCAGTGTGGACCACCTGAGGCCACAGGCTGACTGGTTTGGTTTGTGGTTCAGTTGGTCCTGCTGGCCATTTAAGTAAAAATGGCATGCCACCACCTTTGCCTTCTCTTTCAATACTGTCTGACTAGTGTCAGTGCAAACCAGGTGCAAAACCAGGATCTGTTTTGCCTTTACTTCTTGTCCCTTGTCCCTGTTGCCCTTTTCAACCTGGGTCAGGACTGTTCTTTTCTCTGAAGAAATGACATGTAGCTATTAAAGACAACATGCTCACAGAGCTGTAAAGGTCGACCCTGTGCCACACCTAAACCTCTCCTCTTTCACTGTGGACACCTTGTCCTAGGAAGAAGTGTGTCTAGGAAGATGGTGTCATAGAGAAGACACCCCACCTAACCCATGAAGAAAGACCTGAGTGATATGCAGTGAATATACATTTCTGCACAATTCTTCTTCTGGTCCTTCCCTATCCTCACTGACCGTAGGCTGATCTGCAGCTGTCTGGGGAGAGGAGCAGGTGAAAAGAGAAGGGGAGCATCCCTGTGGCTGTAGTGTGGGTGTGATAGTCACATTGTGGGGTCATGGGGAGGAGGAACCTGCACTGTCAACACAGCCAGGAACAGGCTGAGTGCAGGATGACCTTGTTGGCTCCATTGCCTGTGTTCAACAAGGGATTCTCATGGCCGGTTTGAAGTGTTTGACTGGGTGGCTGACAAGGTCTGACTCCCCACAGGTCAGAGGTTTCATATGTCTAAATGAGGACTTGGAGTTGTCAATGAAGGAATTGCCCTAATTTCCCGCCTGCTAAACAAGCAGCCTTTGGACTGAAATGTTGCTGTGAGCTGTGGTACTGCTTATCTTGCAGCACATCTGAGGAATTGATTTGGCCAATTTCAGACTGAGGATTTTTCTACTTGCCCTGTTTTAGATAAAATTAGTTGTAATTTCCAGGGACTTCTCAGTTATATTAGTATGAAGAAGCTTTCAAGGATGTGGTTTAGGCATGCAGGAAGGAATCAGCTGCTACACCTGGGTTGATTCAAGGGAATATCAAAACCAAACAGACGATACCTCCTGGAATAGTTACTCCTGTTTTGTAAACAGGTTTTCTCAAAATATACCCGCTTCTTTTTTCCAGTCACACCCGAGAAATGTAGTGAATTAATTTCCTGACACAGATGCTTCCAGGAACAGTGCCTTTCAACTAAATATTGCAAACCATTCACTGAAAGCAAGTTTGCAATTTGTAATTATGATCAGTCGCTGCAATGAACTGATTCCTCTTATTACGCGTCACTGACCAAGAAACTCAAATGTTGTTTCCTAATGTGTCTGATTAAGACAGCTCAGGCTCCAAAGACTGAAAACTCACAATGAACTGCTCAAAGAGCAGCTGCAGGCCAAGGCCTATTTCAGAAATCATGAGGTGAATATTTTTGAATAAATGAGCAAAATCCAGGATTCCATCAGGCACTTCAGGAGGAGTGGAAGCACTGAAATTAATCCAACAAGTCATGGATTAATTGCCTGCTTTGGTTGTGATGCACTCTGCAAGGGAGGAGAGTGCACTGTCCTGAACAGCTTGTGATAGAAAAAGTAACTCTGAAAGCTGGTATTCATCAGGGAAGTGATGCTCTGGTCCCTGGAGCTGGGCAGGTAGCTGCAGGACACAGCACGTTACTTGGCTTTGGGAGGAGCCCCGGTGCTTGGGAAGGTGTTGTGGTACCAGAAAGGCTTCAAAAACGGAATGAGAAAGACCAGAAATTTGTAGCACCTGTCTCTGTGGGCCAGCACCTTTTGCCCAAAAGAGCAAGCACCCCTGCATTGCAGGGGATGGGGGAAGCTAAGGGCAGGCAGATGATCCACCCTCTTTTTGGACCATAGCAGGAGATGCCCAGCACTTTCTGATGGTCAGACCATCTGAAATCAGCATCCCGCTGAAGTCATCAGGGAGCACGTCTACTTGATAAAGAGGGAAAAAACCCACAGTCTTTACAATGTTTGTTTCTATGGCCATAGAAAATACTTGTGGGGCTAATCCGTAGTATCCTTCCTCCCGGAAACATGTCTGAGAGGAACCCTGTACAGTGGGTTGTCAGTGAATGGCCCAGGTTTGAGCCCAGAAGTGGAGTAATTGCCCCCCAGAGGAGTTAAAGTGAGCCAGCTCTTCTTCTCCCTTTCACAGCAGTTTAGCAGAAGAGCAGGGAGCTGGGAGCATTAGCTCTCTAGATGCCTTTGCCCCCAGCAATGGTTGTGGATCACTACTGGCTGTCAGTTGGTTTATCAGCTTAATTAACAGCGACTTCCTTTCCGCAGCGGCTAACGCAGCTCATTTCTCCATCGGAGGATCTGCCACAGCTGAAGCAGCACATGGTGGGGCTGTCCGAACTGAAGAGCAAGGGTTGGTCCCCTCCAGTCCGGGAGGTGGTCAGCATCACAGAGAGAGAAACCCACTTCTGAGACGCCAGGGATGTTTCCTCCATACCCTGGACGGTTTCGCGCTCTCCTTCCCAAAGTGGTTTCTTTTCTCACCTGGGTTCTTCCCTTCTTCATGTATGAGACAGAAGCATCTGGGACACCCTCTCCTTCCAGCCAGCTGGTTGCACCCACCAGGGACAGCACTTCTTTTGACACCCTGAGGACAGCTCTCCCTGTCAGCAGCTAGGGAGAGAGTAACATGCTTTTGTCGGAAGTGTCCTCCAGTACTGACATCGTCGGGGAAAGGAAAAACAACTTATTAACAAAAAAAGAGAAAAGAACAAAAAAAGCAGTTGTGTTGGGAGCAGAAAAGGAAACCACAGTGGTGAGAGAGAGCAGAGGAGAAAGGTGCGCAGGAGCAAAGTTAGGGATGAAAAGGCACAAACCAATGGGATGTTAGCGCAGGGAATAAGAAAGCTGGTTCAGAAGTACAGAAGAAGCTGGAGGATGACAAAGGAAAGTGCAGTGCCAGGTCACCTGTGTACAAAGGAGAGGGAGCCAGGAACACATCACAAGTAATGATAAAAGGAGGCTGCAGTGTTAGTGGTTATGGCTTCAGCTGTCACTGAAAGGGAAGAGGAAAAGGGGATGAGGAACAACTATCTAGGGGAGTCGCTCTCTGTCAAAACTACATGGCCTAATGAAAATGCATCCAAGAGTGAAACAGCCAAATATTTGACAATTCTTTCAGAAAATTCATGGTGTGCGAGAAAAGTCCCAGAGCAGTTGGTAAAAAAAAAAAAAACCAACAAAAAAACCCCAACAAACTGAGCTGCAGCACAGCAGGGACAAATGAGACCCTGGGGACTGCACGCCCACAAATTTAACTGCAGTGCTGGGGCATCTTGTAGAGGAATTAATGAAGAAGTTGATTGGCCCGATTTTGGGCTGCAGAGTATCTTTGGGGCAAGGGTGGGAGAAGGATTGCACTCCCTTGGTTTTGCTGCAAATGCCTGCTCAGAGGATAAGAAAGACATAATTGGATGCAATAACCATAAGCTTGGGCAAGATAAGCAATAATTAATAGGTAAGATGGGTTCATTGGGATCAGATTGTATCGAATTAAAGGTCTCTCTTTGCCAGGGTATTCATGAACGTGAGGCAGTGGCTGGGAGGTATTGCACTTAGATGCAGCGCTTGGTGTGATGCCCCACACAGCTCTTGTGCAGAGGCTGGGGCTGTAAAACTCCCTGCCAAAACCCACTTGAATGCCTATCAGAACTTCACAGTTAAAACCATGGGAAAAGACAGCGGCGGGATCCCCGCGGGAGCTTTGCTGTGGTGGAGGGCATACGCACCAGTGTTACAATAGCAGAGCATCAAACCACATTGGAGAATAGCCATTAAAAGGAATCAGAGATGCCACAGGCTCCTTTCCCTTGTTCCATGTTCCAAGTAATTGCTTTTCCCTGTGCTGTGTGGAGATAAACCACCAGCACTGAATGCAAGCAGGAGAATTGTGCCTCATCTGTGCCTATTCCAATTGCTACGGGAACCTTCTTTTTTGTAGTTCCCTGTGATTTTAACTGGTGAATTAGCATAGGGTAAGAACCACTCCATTTGATTTCCTTCCCTTTTAAAACTAAAAACAACTGTTGGTGAAAGAAACACTGAAAGTTGAGTATCAAAATTTGTACCTCTCTGGGACATTATCATTTGATGGGAGACGATTTACTATAAAAAGGCAGAGATAGCTGGCAAGCCTCATCCTTGTTCCCTGCAAAGGACTGTGGCACCACATAAGATACCATTCATTTTAATTTTATTTTTTTGAAGAGCTGAATGTCACATTGCAGCAATAGCTGTGGGAAGAGCTTGACATCCAGAGGCTTGCAGTCAGGCCTTGTGCTAAGTATTTTGGCATTTTTTCCCTCTCCCTCCCAGCAGTGTTGCTTATGATTTGGTGAGTGAAGCAGCTCCCTGAAGCAGGTCTCACCTGCAGCTGTAGCAAAAGCCAGTGGCTGCCACCAAGGAGCAGCAGTGCCAGGGTGGCAGATCTGGAGGAATCCCAGGGTCAGGGGTGCCAGGTGTCTGCAAAGTGCTGGCTCCATGGCTGCCCCATGCTCGGAGCTGTAGCAGGGCCTCACACAAGAGGGCTGGTTTCAGGCATGGACTGAAGCTGTCTTGACAGTGGCTTTGGTCAAAATGGTGGTGTTGGTTTTGGGAAGGAAACTTGCCTTCTGTTTGTCAGTCAACGGGAGGAAAAGTTAAAGGACTGGGACTTGCCATCCAGGTTCAGTCTTAGGCATTATCATGGGTTTCTTGTACGCTTCTCGCTAGGACACTCAATCCCTTTGCTTCTCCTTCCATGCCTTTAAGATGTAAGGTAGTGTTGAACTTCCAGAGAATGGTAGTGGAGATGTGTTCACTCCTTTTCTGATGTAGTCTGATAACACTGCAAAAAACCTTGGTAGAAAGAAATCACTTTTCAATCTTGAGCACAAATATGGGGCTGTGTTATTGAAAATAAATACTACATGAACCGGTTCCTCTGTTGCTTGTGTATAATTTGATAGTGACATCCCACCTCTTCCAGGAAGCAGCACGTTGTAGTAAAGTCAGAGGAAGTATTGCTGTCCCCATTGAAAGCAATTGCAAAATTCCCAGGATCAGGAAATCCATCCAGGTGCTTTGGATGGGATCATGACAGTCTCAGGAAGTTTAAGGGAAAGACCCAGGTACACTCAGCTGGAGAAAATGCCACCAATGGCTGCCTTTTGCTATGAGACCCCCAGCATGCTGTGGTAGATAACTTTGGTAAGAGATGAATCCTGTTGCGTTCTGCCCATCCTCAGAGATTAGAGGGGCTGGGGACAGCTGGATTTATCTCTTAACAGATAAGCCAATTTAATGTCTGTGGCTATTAGGTCTGACACAGGATGCATGCACAGCCTGTCTGCTGTCGGTCCAGTTGCATTCACAAGAGGCAGTTGGGTGCACGAATAGTACAGTTTATTTACACTTGCAACATACACAGATTCTTTAACATTGCTGGTGATCGTGCATTGAGCTACAGAATCGCTATATACATAGCTCCAAAACACACCATTGTAATCACAGTTGGTATCTTGGGGCGCAAATCTTGCCAAAAGGCGTCCCTTCTGGGGAGTGTGAGCAGGACAAACCTTTCCCTCTGTCCCTATGACTTGGAGTTGAATTCTCATCCCACGAATTAGGTCCAAAATAAGGATAATATTTATACTTTGTTCACTGCTCTTCAGCAAAGCATAGGGGTAGGGCTGTGGTTAAGTCATTTTTTTCTGGTGTTCAACCTTTAGCATAAACCATTAATGACTTCATTGGTAGCTTCCACAAGGAGCTGCTGTGATGAGCATGAGAATGGGATAAACAACCATCACTGCATCCCCTACTCCTCTTTGGTGCCATGAGAACACAGACCACTAGATCTTCACCTGGCCTCCACATCTTTCCTGCTCACTCGATGTTTATCAGCAGTGTTGAGCTTTGCAGTTTCAATTGTTTTCTGCTTCCAACAACTATCATGGGAAAAGAGCCAGGGAAGAAAACAGGCGTTAGTCCAACAGACCTCCAGCATGAAGGCATGGTGAGAGACCAAGTAATGGTTTGCTCGACTGATACAAACTCCTCAGGTATTGCTGCGTGCGTATGACAGATTTGATGGGTGTCCACCAGCCAGTGGAAGACAGCACTTCTGGAGACCTCTGGGTCTATCTGATAGGAAACTGCTCCCTTCTTGTGCACCACAGCATGTAAATACACTATTAAAGGGGAGGTATGGAAACAAGGGAGAATTTTTTTCTTCCCCTTCTAATTGAGGCCAAGACATGATGCATTTGAAGCTGAAGTCTGAGGGAAGTTAGGATGTTGCCATACTACACTGCTCCTCCTGGTTGGAGGAAAAACACTGTATACAGAAGAAAGGACAAACATCTGTCAAGCACTTAATTACCACTTTTGGATTTTCAACCTTTTTTTTTTTTTTTTTTTAAATTAAAAGACCATTTTCACCTCTCTCTCCAGAAAGGAAAGCCAGGAAAATAGTTTGTTAAAAAATTAAATCAAGCTAAAAGGTCTTGTATTTTCCTTTTCCTTTCTTTATTCTCTGTTTTCCTTTGCTTGCACCCTCCCCTTCAGCCTCCTCTTCCTTCTTCCTTCTACAGTGGCAAATGGGAAAGAAAAAGGAGAAGAAAATGATAGTTGAAAAATTGTACTGGACAAAATTTGAAAAAAGGGAGATAAAGCAAATGGCAAACAGTCCAAACAACTTGTTACTTGCTTGCCACACTTCCCCCATAGCACATCCATCCTCCCAGCCAGAGAGGTTGTGTCCACCTCTGCATGCACCAAACAAGTCCCTTTCCATGCCCTTCTGACAATGTTCTTCTTTTTTTCCCAAACTGAAATGGGTCATTCATGCACCTCTTCCCTTAGATCTTCATCTCAATGAAAGTGATTTCTGGTCTGGCTGAACTGCTGCCTGGTTGGTTGGGCAGGGAGAGACACTGTGGTGTCCCTCACACTGCCCCAGGACTGCAGCTGGCCAAGGATCCCTTTCTATCCTGGCCAGGAAGGTGTATCCAGCCTCTGGAGGCCTCTTATAGGAATTATTGCACTTCTACTTTTGTCCAGCATGAAATAATATGTATTTCTTCTCATCATCAAGATATCTTCAATTTTCTTTACTCCAGCGCTTTTGGATTTTTTGGGGGGAGGAGAATTGCAGTGACATTTATTTCATCTTGTTTGGAGCTCAGATCTCAACCTTCTCTGCCCAAGGTGACCATGGTAACCCTCAGGCAAGGGACAGCTATCTGCTGTAACTCCCAATGAGCTGGAAATGCAGCTGTGCCCTCCCTCCAGACCTCATCCTAGGGGTTTTCTGGGGTAGAAAGAAGCTATGTTCATGATAGCCCTAGTGCAGGGGTTTTCTACCAAGGATTGGAGCCACAGCTCTGTCCTGAGCAAAAAGCTTGATTTTTCCCTTAATCCTGCACACATATTGCACCTTGTCAATGGCCAGTTGATGACAAAGGGCAGTAGGGATGGAGCTGGAGGAAATAGGGCATTTTTCTTTGTGAAAACCCTTAGAAGCACAGGGCTGACTGGTTTCTCAGATACCAGGGACTTTGGGTCATGTTTATGTTGCATGATTTACAGGTGCTCTGCAGTGGCATTGTGGTTTGTGCTTGCATCTGGGAACTTTCATGAGCTTTTGCTTCCCTAGTGTGTGGCAGGAGGGGGTTGGTGTGGTACTCTTGTGGTCTTGAAGGGAGGTGAGCCTTGCCCAGGTAGAAATTAGGGACAGTAGCCAAATGACTTGGGTGCAGAGCCAGTAAGGGCCAGAAAAGAGGCAATCATGAGGATATATAGAGGGTCAGATCCTTGTACTGTTAACTGCTTTATTAAGCTATGTATGCTTACATACCATAACCTCTTACTAATTAACCACAGCAGATTTGAACAAGATAGGAGTGTAGTAATGTTCACCAAAGGAGAAGATAAAATAATACAAGGTTTCAAAAAGTGAGCATTAAAATTTGAGAGCTGAGGGGATGAGGAGGTGTGTATACACTGCCATCCAGTTCCCCCCGCAGGGCTGCAAGGAAGGGTTTGAGGCATCGATGTCAAAAACTGAATCTTTTGCTGGGGCCAAGGGAAGAGAAGAAATGTGTCAACACATGGGGGGAAGTAGAGGTTTCTTTTGCTTTGTCTTGGTTTGAAACCCAGAACAAGTTCTGCCCCCTCAACTGCTCTTGTAGCGCAAACCTGGCTCTGTTTTTAATCCCTGACCCATGACTGTCTCTGCAAAGGAGGATGAGTATTTTTGGAGCTGTCTGTTCTGGTTTGTCAAGCCTGTGTTTGGAAAGCTATGCGGAAAAGAAAGGGATTTCCAGAGAGAAATGCTTTCAATGGCTGTGCAAAGCCAGTCATGGGTGACTCCGTTCTGTCTTGCTTTTGGTGACATGCCAAGACCATGCTGTGAAATTATTTTTGATTTTTTTTTTTTTTTCCTCCTTTGTTTTACAGGCTGTAGAATAGTTTCCTGCCCAGCCTGGGTTACAGCCAGGACAGGGAGCTTTATTTACCCTGCTAACTGTCTGGGATGGCTGTTCTGGACCAGAGGTGTGCTCATGCTTATTCATTATTTGCCAGTGGCCACTAGACTTTTCCAAAACATGCTTTATTGAGTGTGAGGCTTTTGTTGAGCCATGGTGTAGATAATGGTCTCTGGAGGAAGATGAGTGATTACAGGCAGTCTGGTGCCTTTCTCAACCTTGTGTTTGAACAGGAGATGCAACAGGCTACTTTTTCTCATGGAGGAATGAACCCATCCCCAAACAAAAAAGCAACCTGTCACTTTCCCACATCCTGGAGAAGAGCCATCACTGTGTTGTGCAGCATGAGATTCCCTCCCTGCACATTGGCTTCAGAGCTGGAGCCCCATGTTTCTTTAGCAGGCTTTCTGGGAGCAGAGGGCTTTGTGCTGGGATGCTGCAAACAGTGCAAATGTGGGCCCAAGAGATACTGAAGAGAAATCCCACAGTGGTAAGCCACAGTGGTGTAAATCAGAAACACTGGGTTAGCCTCTTCATGATGGCTGTTGGCAGCCTGACAATGGGAACTGGCCTTTGCTGGGGCTTAATCTCATAACTTTGGGGAAAACATGTCCAGGCAGCATTAGCTTTCTGTGTCATGCTTTGGGATGAGGCAAGAACTAAATCCTCAGGCAGGCCAGTGATTGTGGCTCCCACTGGCACTGGTATAAAGCATACATCAGTCACCTAACACAGTCACAGCACTGGAGTCCTTGCTCCCATGCCCCATGAAGTCTTGTCCCATGGGTGTCTGTCCTGTCACCAACACTGAGCTTCCCCATTCCCTGCTGCTCAGCTCAGTAAACCTCCATCCTGGGGGCAGCCTCCAGTTGTCCAGTCCCATGAACCTCCTTGTCCAGGAGCCCAAGTACAGGAGTGTGTGTCTCCACATGGGCAAACAGTGCCGAGCAGACATAGTTAGTTTTTTTTCAGAGCTTATGGGTGGAATATAAATGAACATTTTAAGACCATACGGATTTTATAGTGACAAGTTGGGAAAATGGCAGGAATTAATTTCCTTTTTTTTTTTTTTTTTTTGTGAGTACCTGCCCTAGACAGCAGTTAAAAGATCCAGCTTGTAAGAGTTACTCAGTGCCTAAAATTTTATAGAATGTAATTTTTAATATGATCCCCAAACCAGCCTCTTCTGCAGAGCAAGACTGGGGTGGCATTTCCCTTGTGTTTGGGAGGGGTTGAGCTCAGCCCCATTTTCCCGCTCTCCAGGCAGTTGGAGTTGGGCTTTATTAGGGCAGAGGGGTGCTGACCTATGACCACTTCTGGTGGTCAGAGCTGGGGGGTTGTCTCTTTAAGCAGCTGTCACAGCTTGTTGTCAAGAGAGGTGGCAGCAAAACCTTTGCTGTTGAGTCCTTGAGCTCCCATGGGGTCTTGTGTGAAAAGGAGAAATGCAATACTTTTCAGAAAGATTGAGATACTGATGGGGGAGATGTTGCACATCTCCATGTGGGTGCACCTGTGTCAGGGCATCTAGGGGACAATGATGCTGTGGTATTTTTTGTGTCTTAATCACAGCACTGATGTCGATGTTGTGACAGAGACTGATGAGTAAATGTGTTACTTCTGGCATTTGGAATCTGTGGGCCTCTGGACCTTGACTATAAGGAGAGGTAATTTGTAAACTTGGTAAAACTTTCCAAAATGTCTTCCCTCTCTGGAAGGAAAGGAAGGGTGTTTTAATGACCCTGGGCAGAAGTGTCAGCAGCACTCTCTGGTTGTTCTGGCCAAAGTCCCTTGGACACTCTGACGCAGGGCACATTGAACAACGGCAAAACAATTTCCCACCGTCTGATTCTGTCGATAGAAGCAAATCCCCGGGGGGTGAAACGCGATTGCTGCAAACAAGGGCTCATTTTGATCGTGTGCATCACATGAGCATAGCAGCAGCAGGACTGCAGGCTGGAGATGTTTTCCTTTGTGGTGCTGGCACTGTCCCTTCCTACATGGTGATAAATGAGGTCGCACCTGTGTGGCACTTCACAGAGGAGCTGGGCCTTTGGTCTTCCTCCTCCTCTTGTCTGCAGGACCCGCTTCCTTATCAAGGTAGAGCATCTGTGGTGGGCAGTGGTTATACTGCCTCTGTTGTTAACTTGCCCTGCCTTACATCTCATACCCAAATCTGTCCTGTCTCCTTTTTCCTCCCCACCTACCACATTTTTCCCCACGCCTCTGTGCTTTTGAGGTCAAACACAGCCAAGCAATAAGGCTTCTTCTCCCTGTAGGAGAGCATTTCCATATGGTTGTATTGGGAAGTGGCATAACCTTTATCAGTATAACTACTTATGCTGATTTAAAGCATCTACCTCAGAGCTTTTATCAGCATAAGCCTCTTAATAAAGAAGGGAAAAAAAATATACGCTCTCCTGGCAGAGCTATGCCAATGATGTAATGAGACCTAAGGGTACATTTACTTGAAAATTAAGTTGGTTTAATACAGTATATGGTTTCAGTTAAATCTTCCAATGTATGGAGGACACTTCTATTTATGCTCCGTTCACACTAATTTTAATTTATAAATTCCATTAGGATCAAGCTGGAGTGAAGTTGAACACAGGGTTGCTTTTCACACTGCTTCGGATGGATTAGGAGCAAGAGAGATAAATCATCACAGTCCCTTGTGAGAGCAGTTTCACTGATAGGAAGATGCTCAGGCTTTTTTTAACTACATTTATAAAAACAAACTGCACACACAGGTACACTTTCATCAACGTGCCTATGTCCACCTATCACCCAAATGGTCTTTAAACTGTAATAATCATGCTTGCAAAGTGAGCTGCTCTGGTTTAATGTAGACTAACTGATTTTGATTTAGATGGGCAACACTGGTTGCTTATGTGTTGATGGGACTCAAGAGAGCTCCCTGCAGTGGGTAGGTACTGTAACCCTGCTGTTGCACAAGTCCTGTCAGAAGTCCTTCTGCAGAAATCCTGTGGCTGATGTCTGTGATAGTTCTCACAACTTGCTCCTGGGGCCTCGTGCCCCTTGTCAGGAGGTGGACATCACAGGGACTTTAGACATTCAGTTTCACTCCTCTGCTGCAGCAGGGGAGATAGCTGGGAAGAAGGGGGCAAGGGGAGACTCTGCCATGCTCAAAGTCCATTCCCAAATCCCACCATAGATACCAGTGGTACGTGAGCAAGTAGCTCAAGAGCTTTCTGGCAGCTCCCAGGAGGCAGGTACTGGTAATTAAACCTCATACTTTGGAAAGACAACTCAGGTCTGGTTTTGCCCAGCAGGAAACTGAATCTGTGTCGCAGCGAGGTGCTGTAGGTATCAGCAAGATCAGACAAACAGGCTAGGCTACCCACAGGTACGGGCCATCCTCAGGCACCAGCACCAGCTCTGCTGCAGCTGAGGAAGGAGAGGTTGTGATGGTGCAGGAGCCTGAGCTTTCACTGTGCTTTAGCTGCTAACAAAAGCCATAGGTGTGCTGCCCCTTGTGAAGCATCATGTTTCTCTCCTCTCAGAAACTTCCTTAACTACAGCCCTGTTTATTTCAATCAAATGGAAAAATAGGTTGTATGTCTACCCAAGCAAACTGGAAAAATTTGCTCTTCGCTGAAGAAAAGATTGATCTTCTTCATTTTGTGCTGGAGGACTCTCAGTCCTTCAGATTTCACTTGCTGACTGAAAGCTCAGCTAAATTTTTAGTAGAGGAAACTTTTCTCCCATGTGTTTCTCAACCACATGAGTTAAGGTGAAGTGCACAGGACAAAAAACAGAAAAAAACACTGAACTTAACAGAACGTGGCTGTTTCACAGCTAATGAAATCTTGCTGCCAGTATCTCCAGTGATGTTTTTCTCACTAGTTGTCCCTGTCTCCAGAGTATTCCAGGGGAAAAAAAAAAGGAATAGGCAAGCCCTGAACAAAACTGCTCCAACCTAATCTATTTTTCTTTTGCAAGTCAACTTTATTCTCTTCCAGGGTGGGAATTCTTTTTCTTTTCCCATACTTATTTCCAGTTTTGATCTTACTGTATTTCTTTTACATCTTTACTCCTCTGCTGTATTCTGCTTTGTTTGTGCTGCTGGCAGTGGAATTGATTTAAAGATGTCCAGTCTTTGAAACAAGTGATCTCCAGATGAAATTGCTCCCAAGGGCTCCTAGCAGTTGCGGGGGCAAGTGGAATAAATGTAGATTTAAGACCAGTGGGTGAACTGTAAATAAAAGTGCTATCTGTGGAAAGTATTAGACAGGTTTCCTGGGGGAAGGATAATTCAAAGAAACTGTTTTCCCCCAGCAGCATGTGATGGCAGCCCATGGAGAACTATAAATGTGCAGGGCAAGACCTCTCCCTATGCTCTAGGACTGGCTCATCCCACTGTGACTGGGAATTATTGCACAAGTTGCCCAAGACTGGGAGAAGCCCACATTCTGGCAGCTTGTGTGGGGAGAGAAGGGGTCAGTAAGGCTGGCAGGTGAGTGTGTTACTGGGTATTGACAGTCCACTCGCTGCTGACGAAGAGACCCTAGACCCCACCATAGCAGTTTTCAACAGGCTGCCTGTGTTCAGAGTCTTGTATGGTACCTGTGGGTGGAAACCGGTAGAATTGAGCACAGGAATTGTTCTGCCTTACCTACCCTGGCCTTACACATTTTCCTTTCCTATACCCTACTGACCACCATTTAGGGGGAGTACTGCTTGGGTAGCAGTAGTCAGGACAGATCTGAGCTCTGATCCTGCTCAGGGAGGAAGGAGGCAAACCAGCTTGGCCCCCACCACAGGCTGTCAGGATCTCTGAGGTTGCCCTGCCTTAGATTGGGCTCAAAAAAGCAGTGTCTGCCAGACCTGTTGTGCTGGCCAGCTTAGCTTCCCTCTGGAGGTGGTGAACTTGGTGGGCTTAGCCAGAGCCAGGCAGCCTCACAGCTAACAGCAGCACTTTTCAGTGAGTGCAGCCCTATTCCTCTTTGCAAATTATCCTCAAGTGATTATGCTTCTGCTTATTTTATAACGATTGCACTAATGATTTTTGCAAATGAATTTTAAGCTAAGAGATGGCTAGCGTGATTATTTGGCTGCTTTTACTGCTGTTATCACATCCAATAGCTGTTATTCAGAAAACACTCTTTGCACTTGTGTTTACTCACCCAGATTATATGGTGGGGTTGGGCTCTTTTGCTGGCTACTTCCCAAGCCACCAAAAGCTTTGTGGGTGGCAGCCCAAAAGCTTCAGATGCAAATACTCAAGCCACTGAATATTTGTCTGAGTATTTGCCAAGCTCCCATTTTCTGGGAACACACTGGTGAATCAAAATTTAGTCTCATGAATGTTTATGGACAACAACCAGGAGAACAACTCCAAATCTCAGCTTTCCAAACAAATTCTGCTTCTCTCCTAAGGCATGTTTCCAAATTCATTTGGGCTTACCAGGCTGTATCTAGCTCTAGCCAAGTATGAAATACCCATGTACTCCTTTATTTTCTTGGTCCCACTTTCCTTTCTTCTGGGAAAGGAAGACATTTATCAGACTGATGCTGAGAGACATTCTTGTTCCCCAGTGCCTTTGATACCCTCTGCCTGCTTCTGCCTCTAACTTGCACAGCAAATGTTATACTGAAAACACTTGTTGCTTTCAAATTTTCTCTCTTTGGGGGAAATGGTTTGCTGTGCTTCAGGTGGGAGGAGTGAACATCTTTGCCTATAGCAACTGATGTTTCCAGTCAACGTGCTGTGGTTCTCAGGTGTTCCTCAGCCAGGACTCTGTGGGGAACTGGGAAAATGCACCTAACTGGCTGGTTCCCTCAGGCCTGAGACCTGCACCTGCCCTGCAAGTAAACTGCTACCATCTCTTTCTGTCTTTTTGCTTTAGGACGTGTCACATTGGCAGTGGGGCTTCAGAAGAGGAACACTTTTGGACAGGTAAATGCCAGACACAGCATGCTCAGGAAAGGGTGAGTTATGATATTTAGGTAGCTGAAGTTTCATTTCTTTTGACAAAAGGAGGCCAGGGGCTTTGCTGCTGGCTCCCTGATGAAGCTACCATCTGCAGGTACCAGCTGCAATTGGGTAATTTGTTTGGCCGAAACAAATCTGACCTGGTAACACAGTATTGCATTCAAAAAGCCCTTCCCTGGCCTGGGCCTGTGGTGGTTGCAAACCTGGCAGACAAGGAAGAGCTGAGCCTCCTACATGGTCCAGCACTTCTGCTTTCCCCAAGACCTGTGAAGAAGCTCTCTGAAGCACTGAGCACCTTTTGGCCATTAGGTAGGGACTTGAAGGGTTTCCTGCTCACAGTATTTGCTTCAGCAAATGCATGTGGCTCCTTTCCTTCGCTGGTGGCCAGTACCTGACACTTCAAATGTTGAGTAGCACTTTTCCTCCAATTTCCCGCACCACCCCAAAAGCCCAACCCACAGCCAGAAGTGCACCTGATGGGTGACACTACAGTGTCTCCTTTGGGACTATTCTTTCCGAGCTCTGCCTGTCCTGTTTCCTCTTCACAAGGCTGCTGTGCTGCAAGAGCTGTGTTGGGCAGGTCTGTGTGAAACCAGGAGAGGCTCACAGAGAGAGACTCAGCCTCACTGCCATGCATGGCATGCTGGACCTCTGCATCCTCTGAGTCACTGCAGCCAGCTCTGCTGACAGAGAAGTTGGAGACTGCTGTTTGACTGCAAACATGGAGGGCAAGGGGTGTGCACAGTGCTTTTAGCATGGCCTTGTACGTACTGGCTGCAGCTATCCTTGCAGAGAATGCTACAGCAACATGGGTGCACCCAACGATATGCAACCCACTCAGCAGCTGCCTCCCCCATTTTTCAGCACCAGGACCTTTGTCCACTTTCCTGCCCTCCCTCCTGCCCATGCCCTTGGATCCTTTTCACTCTCGGTGACATGGTGACATGTGTTTTTCCAGTGTCTCTGGGTACCACCCCCCCCGACTCCACACCCGCGACATGCAGGGTGTTGATTTGACTGGACATGAGCTCAAAGCTCATTAAGGGTTTGTCAATACAGGCCATGAGGAGCTGCATGGGGTGAAGCAGGGGGAGAGGGGCCCTGTGGCAGGAGGGGCTCATAGCTCCCCTCTGCATGCGGGAGCAGGTCAGTATGTGCCTTCCCGTGCTGGTGTCTTTGTGAGCAGCTCTGTACACACCAAGGACCTGTAACCAGCCAGCACTGTGAGGTAGGTGTGTCCACTGGGACAGCAGCATGTGGTCTTGGGTATGTGAGCACTGGGGTTGGAGAAGGGAACATTGCAGCAGCATGGGAAGGGAAGAGCTACCTGCCCCCATGAGCATGCCTGGCAAAGGGCCACTGCAGGTCCTGAGCTCTCCTCCATCCACTCTGCGTTGGATGTGGGGCTAAGGGTCTCTCCTCTCAGCAAGGTAGGATGAAGAATAGTTTCTGCCTCCCAAAAGGTGATGGAAAGGTGAGCAAATGGGGGCAGACCTGACTGACTGGCACTCAATTGGGGCAGTGTGAGGTTGGCATGCTACCCAAAGCAGGAGCAGACATCTCTGTTTTAGCTTCAGCTGCACCACTGCTATACCTATATTTCTTCTGCTAGTTGCCATTGCCTTTGCCGTTGCAATGTTCCCTTGGTCAAGAAGGACACCAGTTCCTGGGAAGGAAGCGTCTTTCCCATCTATCACTACCACCCAGAGTTAATTGGATTCTTCTCTGTTAACAGGCAGCTGCAACAAACAACCTCCACTTCAAAAACCCCTCACCCTGACCAAAAGACTGGGCTGGGGAGGGTTTTTCTGCTGCAGTGGAGAGCAGGGCACAAGCCATCGCCCCCCACATGCTCCAGTGGGGGTGGCTGGGGAGGGCCTGTGGGTGCTGCTCCCTGCCCTGCTGGGTGAGCAACCCCCTGATCCCATCCTGGGATCTGGTGCTGCCAGGCAGGGCAAGGGGGAGGATGGTGGTCCCAGAGCAGCCCCTAAAAGTGGTATCAGGGGCCTAAAATGTGGAAAGCTTCTCACAGTGCATATGGGCTGAGGGAGATGTAGTGAACTTAAATGATGGCTCGGTAAAGAGGCTGTAACAGCCCTTAGGTGAAACCCCAAGCAAGTTTCCCTGGGGAGGGTCTCCAGTGCATAGGTCTCAGGGGATGCTCTAGGTGGTCTAGGTGATATGTAGAGAAGAGGGATTGGTACAGCTGCACCTCCTTGGGGCTGGGACAGCCCTTCCCAGCCTCGTGTGCTGCTGTTGCAAACTTCAAGCTGAAACACGGCATTTTGTGCCCCTGGCAGCCCTTCGCAGAGGTCTTGCAAGCTTTGGCAGTCTCTGACAGTGGAGCTGAGCTCCCCTGCCTGCACAGCTGCTGATGACTTTCAGGGTGCTGTGTCTGTGCCCTTCTTTCCTATCTATCTATCTATCTATCTATCTATCTATCTATCTATCTCCAAGAAAGAGACTCTGACCCTGAGGGAGGTGCCTCACTCCCCAGGTGAAACCCTCCCCATCCCTCCTCTGTACTCACAGCACTGGAGAATTGGCCAAGGTCATCTGCCCACCCCTCCTCCCCTCCTAACTTCTCCCTGCTCCCACTTCCCATGAATGCTTCTTGGAGGAAGAGACAGCTGCAGTCTGGCTACTAACAGCTCCTCAGTTTGCTGGTGACCTTGCTGTGATTCATCCAGTGCCTGGTGGAGACCCCCAGCTCATTTAATTTTGTTTCCTCTCCCTCCAAGAGAAGCTCTGCGACAGTTTGGGATTAATAAAAATCAGGCTGGAGACATGGCAGCTGGAAATATGTTTCCTTCTGAAGAAACATAATGAGCACAAAGAACAAACAGCTGAAGTCCTTGTACCGGGGATGGACCACCCCATGACGCTGGGTCCTGGTTTTTGGAGGTAGAACAAGTGAGTGTGCCATGTCTGGCCTCTGTGGAGATGCTTATGCAGTACAGACTGTGCCTGGCTCTGGGGGGTCAGTGTCTGCACCCTGGTACAGGCTGGCTGAGTGAGCTATGGCTTGGGTCTCTATCCAAGGTCCACAGAGACAACAGTCTTTCATTCATCTGCCTTACCTCCTGGTATCACAAGGCCCTGGGGGAAGAGCTGCTCCTTCTGCACTGCTGGACTGCACTTAGCACAAGAAGTAGAGAGAGGAGAAGGGAATTCTGAGTATTAAAGTATTAGAGATAATGATGCCCAGCTAGCTGCAGGCTGATCATGTGAGGTTCCTCTAAGGGATGGTGCCCTTACTGGGTAACGAGCAAGTTTTCTGGGCTATTTCAAGGAAAACCTCAGCCAAGGGGTCTTAGGCTGACAATGCCCATGTGTGGTTCCTGCAGAGGGAACCAACTCTGCTTTTCTCTGTTTTCCACCCCAAAAAAGCACATGAACAAATGGAGCCTTGCAATCAGCCTCAGGGCTCTGGGGCATGATTATCTCTCCAGTTTCACAGAGAAGGAAAATAAAGATTTTGGCATCTGAAAGTGGGACACAGATTTTCTCTCTGGCTTGACTGCTACAGCAGGAAAACAATGTCACACTCTGCGTGGTGAGGCTCTGGTCTGTCTTGGAGCTGGATGCGTGCACTGGCTGGTTTTGCAGGTGCCATATTGTGAATGAGTTGACTTGATGTCAACTTGATGACTTGGTGACTTGATGCAGTGCTTGGTGGTTGCTGTGACCCTGTCCAGATGGAGTGGGGGGAAGGTCTTCATTCTGTCTTCTTCCATCTAACTTCCCCTCTGTGCTTTCAGATGGATGTAGCAGCAGATTTTTTTGGTTTTTTGAGGCAGTGCATTTATTTACTTTTCCAATATTAAATCATGGCAACAAAGTCCAAGGTGACTTTATCAGGTGGAGATCATAACTTTCTGTTGCAAAACCAATCTTGACTAATTTGCTCTGTTGAATGATTTCATTTAAAAATATAAAAAAAAAAAAAAAAAAAAAAAACAACCAAAAAACCAACCCAAAACAAAGAAACAAACCACCAAACCTCCAAAACATATCAAACCCAATACATCAAATAACCACTGACGTTTCTTGCAACATCTCTGGAGGTGCATCAAACACAGCTCTACGTGTATGGAGTTATTATTCCCACCCCTCACTCACTACACAGCTGTGCCTTTTGCACAGCATTTGTGCTTCCCAGCAAGATGGGGAAATCTAAGCCCTGCACAGGCCACAGCATCACCAAGGATGTTACCACAGTTCAGGGTTTGAGGTAAAATCTTATCTCAGAGGTGCAGTCTTGGTGAGGTAGTGGCTGGTGGGAGCAGTAACTCAGGCTGCATCAGCTGAGCTGTGACACTGCAGCCTCTCTGGAGAAAAGAGTGAAGGGACCAGTGGGGATTTCTGCCTGCATTGTGGTGCTAATGCCCAGACACCATGCTGGGCTGTAATGAAAAGGAACAGGAGGTATAAGGCAAGTGAGAAATTCCAGCTGAAATTGCTCTCCGTGTTCAATTTTCAAGTTGTGTTTCAACTTCTGCCCCAGCGATGTTCTTGCTGAAGTCACTGAAAGGTTTTTTTTAACATTAGCCTCCCTGGAGTGAGATTGTCCCTCGGCAAGGAATGAGGAGGCAGATGAGGCCAGTGAATGTTATTCCTGGGTTTTGCGTACAAAAAACTGTGGAGAACTACATGCAAAACAGCAGTTCCCGTCCTAGAGGAGGAATAATCAGTTCAGTGTTTTTTCTGTCTGAGCTAAACTAATGATAGGTGCTTTTCTTTTCACAATGTCCTTTGTCCCTCCACCTCTCATGACAGGTCTCTTATGGCAGTGTTTAATGTCTCTTTACTCCCCCCCAGCCCCCCATTTTCAGTACTCCTGCCTATATCCTCCCATGTCTCCAGGCTGCTTTCTGAGGAGCTTCCTCCCTCCACCTTGGCCCTGTGCAAACTGGTTGGCTGGTGTGTGATGCACAATGGGGAACTCCCAGATATCACATCCCTTCCTCAGGATAGACACTAACCCGAGTCTTCTCCCTCTCTCCACTCCCTACTTCTTGAAGACCTTCATGTCTCTGAGGGCTGTGCTCCTTTTTCAAGGATGGGTGGAACTTGCCGAATAGCTCAAAAAGTAACTGGGATTGGGAACAGACAGATGGGTCTTTGTGCAAGAAAGCTGGGCTAAAAATGTCCACGCTGCTTCAGGCAGGGCAAAAGAATAATGTAGCAAAATTGTATACACTACCAGTATCGTGAAACTGGCATCCCAGAGTGCCAGCTTGCACTATGTAAGAAAAGGAAAATGCTTCTTAATTTAACCAGTATGTTTAAAATGGCATTAATCTTTTTTAATGTGGTAGTTTTGCCAAGGAGGATAGAAAGAGGGATGCCTTTAAAGCCACTCGTTTGTCTTGAAGTTGGTGGGGGCTCAGGAAGTTGCCTGCAGTCTGCTCAGAGGTTACCACAAGGGAAGCGGAGCGTGGGCTCGTCCATCATCCTCGTGCCACTGCAGTGGCTCAGGCTGGGTCTGTGTGGTCTGCAGGAGCCGAGGAAGAGCGCTGCTGGCTTGCTACTCCCTGGAGAAGCTTCTCAGATGCCAGAATGAGCTTTAAATGAGAATGTTGAAATGGTTCAGAGGCCGCATTGTTTTAGTCGTTCAAAAAAGGCACAAAACCCCTGTTTTCTTTGGAGGCAATGGGAGGCAACCCCAGCCAGCAAGGTGAAGCACAGTCTGCAGCCAGGAGCAGGAGCTGATGTCACTTCCCACTGCAGGATTAGGAGTCAGAAGAGATGCAAGTGGGGAGGGAGCTGCAATAGCTGACCTAATTCCTCCTGCTTTCATAATGCAAAAGTCAAGGTGCTACTTGGCAAAGCCACCACACAGTAGGGTGCAGTCAGTGCCAGAACCTCTTCACCTGTTTTGTTTGGTTTTGGTTTGGTTTGGTGTTTGTTTGTTTGTTCTTTATGGGAGGCTGCCACTGTTGTCCCAGGATTGTGGCTGAGGGCCATGAGATGTGTTCTGGCCTCACTTGGCCATTCTGTTTGTTTAATGGTTTACAAAATATGGTCCATGCCTGCTTTGCTCCCTCTTCTCATCTGGGTGGAGTTGGGGAGTGGTGCCAACCTCACCTGCCATGTTATCAGGAATGACACGAGTTGCCCCCCCAGGGCTGCTGGCAGAGGGAGGTTGGGCAATAGCTGCAGGTCAGACCTGGATTTCAACAACCCAGATGTCATGCAGGAGAATGGAAAAGGGAGGGGTGGCATCTCTGTCACCCAGGAGAGCCGATGTATTTTTCTCATGTGTCCTCTGTGAGCGCTGATTTCTCCTGTAACCAAGCATTTGCCTCTCTTCAGGGGACAGGAGATGAAAGGTGTTGGGGTGGCCTCAGTGTCTGCCTCTTGGACAACATGTGGAGAGGACTGGGAAATACATGCGCTGTCCACCTGACCCAGTTGGGCAGGACAGCAATGCTCCAGCCCTGAGCAGGCTCCATGTGGAGTATGTGCCAGCATACTTAGGCTCCCAAGGGGGACTTTTCCCCAGACCATCCTGCTTCCATGACTGCAGCAAGCTTAAGCATATGCTGCTGATGCTGCTGATGCTGCAGCAAGCAGAAAATCAACTGCTTTTCAGGGCTGCTGTGCCCTGATCAGCCGGTCACAACTCTAAACAAGACACAAGAGGGTTGGGGCTACTTGGCTGTCATTAAAATGGTGTGGATGGAAGGAAAAGCCTAATTGACTGAACAAGAACCTGTGCCGTGTAATTAAACTAATTATGGCTCTGCCTGCATGGGTCAGAAATGATTTGCGTGGCTGTTAAAGCACTGACAAATAAGAGGTGAGGAGGTGTGAAAGTATTTCTTACATGTGTTTCCACAGGTAATTTTGCTGTTTCATTTTGTGTAGTTTTCTGCCCTTGAAATTTTTGTTTTCTGTCAAATTTGAGGAGACTGTTAATACTTCATGCTGAAGCAGGGCAAAGCAAAAAGGTCAACATTGTTAGCAGCTTCAGGTGGCAGCATTTCAAGTGGAGGTAATGCTTTTTTTAGGGCTATTTTCTTATTTGAAGTGAAATTCCTTAAAAAAAAAAAAAAAAAAAAAAAAAAAAAAAGGGAAGGACTGTTTCTCCAGAATATGTTTCAGCCTAGCTCTGCACCCTCTGGGGACCACGCAATTGTTTTTATTGACTTGAACAGCAGAAGACCAGGCCTGCTACATGAGTCAGTGAAACTCAGGTCACTGCTTTACTGCCAGGGATTTATGACCCTAGCTTTCAGTGATAGTTCTGAAAGTCTTGGCTTCAGAATGTGATGTATTTAGAAGAAGCCAAATGAGAAACCTGCTCTCGTGTCATATTTAAACTCTTTGACCTTGTTTTCCAGTCCTTGTGAAGCAGAACCCACCTCCAGCTTGTGGTTCTGCTCTTATTGATTATCATTTTGAGTCCTTCAGGCATTTTTCTGTGCCTAAAGCACCATGTGCTTTTCAGAACAAATAATGTGACATGACAGGGAGCTGCTGAACTGACTCTGCTCTCTCTAGGCTGTCAGCACAGGGCAGAGCCCTGTGCTCCTGCTGGAGGAGACCCATGAAGATAAGTGGAGGGGCTGGTGCGTTTTGTCCCAGTAGGACCACTTGTCCAGCGTGTGAGCTGATGTCTAAACATAAGAGTCAAACACTTATCCTGGAGCAGCCAACACCTGTATTTTTCCTGGACAGAGCTGTGTGTTCAGGGAAGGACATAGCATGACCAGGCTGCAGGATATGCCTGAGCCCTTCTGCCCTAATCATCCATCACCGTAGGAGACAGGAAAGTAGGTAGGATGGACCTTCAGTAGGTCCTCTTGACTGTTTTTCTATTTCTTGACTGTGGAGAAACCTCTATAAATCTAGATTATTCTTTCTGAGATAGAGATGAAGGACCTCACTTCTCAGGTAAGAAGAACTGCAAGCATGGTCTGTTGCTTCTCTATCATCCTACCCCAAGTATATGAAATATGAGGTGTGATCATCTAGCTGCAGTATCGCTCCAGAACTGTGACAGCAAGGACAGGGGAAGGAGCTCAGGGAGAGCAGGATATATACATACTTTCTTAAGATAGCAGCTTACCTACTGGGGTTTTTTTGTCTCAGAAAAAAAAAAAAAAAAGGAAAGAAAGAAAAAGAAATAAGTCAAAATGGCTTCTACTGAGCGTAATTTGTAATGTCTCCAGGCATAGCTAATTATCCTGACTTAACCCAGCTCTGAATTCTTCCCAGGGGTTTTGGTGCTATTTCTTCTGTTTTGATTTATAAATTGTCTTTATTTTACTTTCCTCCTACATATTCTGTATAATCTTTTTGCTCCCTGGCTTACAGAGGAGCCAGGAGCTGGTATGACAGTGCTGTCACATGGTGTAGGACAGAAAAGGGAGATCCATTAACCAAACCTTCCTTCTTGTGTCCAGTGATGCTTTCTTCTGCTGTACCAGAATGAATTACAGTTATTTTTACAGTTGTTTTCTGGTTCAGTCATTCCTTTCACAGCTGACACATTTTTTCTAACCTCAGAGACAAGAGGGAAGGAAATCCATCTGCTGTAATCATGGGGTGTCAATAGTAGTAAGCAGGAACTGATACTGCTGTTGAGCCTGGGCTTGGGAGATCATCTCTGTTCCAGACTCACTTAGTGAGTCCCCCAAGCATCCCATGGGGCAAATGGGTACTGTTTGTTTAGGAGGGTACTGTTTGTTTAGGAGACTGCCAAGAGCAAGCAGCTCAAACAAGGCCAGCTTTAACTTCTAGAGCATGACACCTCTTCATAGCATTGCTTTCTGACATACCCACTCATTTTTTCTGTCTCTTTCTTTCTTTCTTTCTTTCTTTCTTTCTTTCTTTCTTTCTTTCTTTCTTTCCTTCTTTCTTTCTTTCTTTCTTTCTTTCTTTCGTGTATCTGGGAATATTTTTATCAGCAAACTTTCCTGGGAGATTGTAGAACTGGTCACCTTTATAGCCCCTGGTGGGGTTTTAACTTTGGTTCTGTGTAAAATGGGCTGAGAACTGGTTGAGAGCCAATGCCATGCCAGTACCAGACCTCGTCTTTGGCACTGACTGCAGGCACATGCTGAGGGGAGAGGATAAAACCAGGAAGTAAAGGGAGTAATACTTCTTTGGAATAGTCCCTCAACCTCCATTAACCTGCAGCTCAGGGGTTTTCTAAAGCAGAGTGGTAGCTCCTGGTGGATTTTCCTCCCATTATTTTTCCTTTTAATTTCCTTTTTGAAATTGAGTAAACCCTTAGCATCCAGCATGCTCTAGGGTGCAGAGTCTCACTGTGCATTTTGTGGACTATCATCACCTTTTGCTCTTTTTCAACTTACCACCCATTGTCTTGATTTAATTCCCCGTAGTGCTTGTGTCAGAAATGGTGAACACTCATTTTCTGTGACACCATTACGTTTATACCCCCCTGTCAGCCGCCTCTTCCACAGGACTATGGATCCTAGTCCATTTAGCCTTTCATCACTCGGAAGATGTTCCACGCTTTTGAGCATTGTTTTGGCTCTCCTTCGTGCCTTCTGCTTTTGCAATACCTTCTGCACTTAGTTTTTGAGCCATGAGTGCAATACTGTTTTAGACACTGGTATAAGGAAGTATCCTGTTTTTGCTTTGTTTCTGAATTGTTTTGTTGTGCTGGATATATACTTTATAAGGCCTAAAATCAATGGAGATATTGATTTTTAATAAATTTTTAGTCAGACTCCTCCAATTAATCTTCAGGAGTTTGGAGTCGTGACTCAGCGGGCTCTCAGTGGTTCACAGGCTGGCTGTAGTCACTGGCCTGAATTCACCTGGCAATACAACGTCACATGTGACACAGCATGTGAGGAGGTGCTGCGCAGAGTGGCAAGCTCCTTGCCTGTGACCACAGCTGTGTCGCTGCTGTGACAGGGGATGAGGGCACAAGATTGCCATCTGGGCCACCTCCGTAGTAGAGGTGCCATCTCAGAGCTTGCTGTCACAGCCGTGCATGGCTGGCTGGGCCATGCGATGCAAGGCAAAATTACCCTCTTCTTCTCTCTGGGGAAAGCAGGGAGGCATGGATGGGTTGTTCTGATGTGCACAAGTCTACCCATTGAGGCCACCACAGACCCAGCAAGGCTCTCCCCTAAGCCTACTACATTAACATAGGACACCTTTCTCTACTTTCTCATCAGGAGCTTTGTCCAGCACTTCCCATTTCACCCGTGCTTGGCTGGGGTGAAGGCTGTCTTTCCTGCTTCTCCAGCCCCCGAGCAAGAGTAGCCGTACCTCTGAGTCAAGATGGGCAAGATGGACAACCCCTCTGTGGAGCTAAGCTCTCCCTCTGAGGTGAAGCATGCAGCCCTGGAGGAATCAGAAACCATTGCCCCTGAGGTTGTGAGCACCAAGAAGAAGAAGAAGAAGGAGATCCCAGACAGAGGATCCTGGAAGGGGAGATTTGATTTCTTGCTGTCTTGTGTGGGCTATGCTATTGGGCTGGGCAACGTCTGGCGCTTCCCTTATCTGTGCGGCAAGAACGGAGGAGGTGAGAGAAACATACAGCACCATACATACAGCATTTGTCCCTCAGCACCTTTGTCCTCTCAATGGACTTTAGTTTGGTGTGGGTCTGGGCAAGCAGCTGGTCCCCTTGCTGGAGGCACTTCCTCAGAACGTGAATTATTAAGATGTCAGGAGACTAGTTCCCACAGTCTATGGGCTTTACTAGCAAGTGCAGGTTGGGAAGAAGCAACCCAAAGAAATATAATGAGAAGTTTGAGTTTTGTCAAGCTTCTGCAGTCCAAATTTGCTGGGTTACAGCAAAGAATGTCTTGGGACCTCATTTATTTACAAGCAGGGTTATGTACACAGGCAGCCAGCTGGATGCTGGGACATTCCTAGCGAAATCAGTTTATATCTGCTAATGGTGGGTTTCTCCTCAGTTGAGCGTATCCTCAAGGGGTTACAGTTTTCCATCCCAGTTTGGGCCACATGTCTGAGGATTTTTGATTCAAAGCTTTGCATGAACCATAGCTGGGCTATGTAGACATAAACACCTGCCTGCGTACTTATGTACATGTACAAAGGCACATATAAGTGTCATCATCTATAGAAGGAAATGAGCTTTGACTTACTTACAGTGCTATGAGAAGGGTCACAGTTATCAGCTCCATCTAAATGTTTGGAAAACAAAGGCCGACACAGAAGGTAGCAGCCAGCAATGGACTTACAGAAATTGTGATGCAGCTGGCAGCAGTACTCTCCTCTGTGGACAGCTAACACCAGCTTTTTTTACTCTTTTTATTATTGCTCCTCTACATCTTCTTTTTTCCTTACCAGTCCTCAGCTGAAACTTTGCAAAACCACTGGAGAAAGGCAGGCAGGTGGGAAGCAGTATTGAGATAGAAATCAAGAGATCTGGGAGACCAACTCTGTGCCCAGCTACAGACTTTCTGTGTATCTTGGGTCAAGTCAGAAAATACACTCTTGTGCCTCAGCTCCCCTCTAAAATGGTGATATTTCTTCAGCCTTGGCAGGGAGGTGCTTTTGTGGAGTATGGGCTGCTTTGGTGTCAGGAGAGCAGAGGCTCTTCCTTCTCCCCGCCATGCCCAGCTTTCCCATTGTCTGTGCCTGTTATCAAAATAAACTTCCCCCCCATACTGCTGCTCACCTCATTGAACCATTTCTCAGGCTTCCTGCACAAGGGATGCAGTCCCCTTCACCTCACCTTTAGGGCTATATATATATATATTTAGTGTTGCCTGCTAGAATTCTTGTGCTGGTCTTTGCTTCCCTCTTAACTCTTCACTGCCCAGAATGCCTGTCCCTGATGTCATGTTCATTCGTGCTGCCCTGGGGGCCTGTTCTCACGCTTCTTCTACTCATCTTTTCCTTTTGCCTTGAATTCCATTTGCAAAGCCTGCTTTGCCTTTGACTCTCAAGCCTTCTCATATTGCCAGCCCACTTCCGCTGTCCATGCTGTAGATGGTGTAGAATGCTCTTCTCTCACCCTGGGAAAGAGGAGAGGGGTCTGGACCCTGCAGCAGTCTGTCCATGTAGCTCCACAGCATTGAAGGGGATCTTGTCCCTCTCTCTGAAACACATGTAGTGAGTCCCAGTGGGAAACCAGACAGTTATCCATTTTGACAAGAAGATTTCTAATACAGTGTGGTGTTCTGTGCAGAGGTGCAAGTGTGTGACTGATCTGGGAGAGGTTTATGGGAAGCAGCCAGGTCTAACTATGGTAGCTTTGTGCCACCATTGCCAGTGCCATGGTGCAGATCTACTGTTTTCACCTAGCCACACTCTGGCACTTGACTGTGCTAGCCCTCTTCATACAACATTAGCCCCGTGACTAAGTCCCAGCACTGATTTTTAGCCCATGATTGCTGCGCCGTCTCAAACACATGGCATCTGCACTGCCTGTGGCTCTGCCTCCTCACACATAAAGGTGGGGATGATGATATCTATAATAACATGAGGGGTGTTTTGAAGCTAAAATCAATCCTATTTGTAACCAGCATAGATCCTAGGGTGGGGATGGCTGTGGAGGTGCAGAGTGCTATTATTAATGTTAGCAATGGCACACAGGGTGATCTCTGCCCTGGCAGCTGCAGGCATGCAGAGGGACCAGCCAGCTGCGAGCAAACACACCAGACTGATGAAAGATGGGAACTGGTTCCTGCCTCCTCGCAAACACCCTGCCTCGCCTGCCTGTTCACAGGCATGACTGTTCCCACAAGGAGCAGCAAGTGGAGGCTGCTGATGCCGGAGTCAGGCAGGAGAGCTGATGCACAAAAGCATCACCAGGAGCTGGTGCAGAGCAGTGAGGAAGGCTCAGTCTCATGGCATCCAACTTGCATTGGTTGGGCACTGTCTTGGCTCTGCCTTGACAGAGGCGTCTCTGGAGCAGAGCAGACTGTGGGTGGGTCTCTTAATTTTAGCATCCTGCATGTGCACCGCTCAGAGCACGGTCGTGTGGGCTGCTTCCATTACGCACAGGCAAATTGAACTGAATGGAAATATTGTCATCTCACTTACCACTGTCACATTGTATCAGCTCACAGCTGATTTGTTCGCCATCGGAATCCGGTGCATAATTAGGGGGTATTTGGCCAGGGTATGGCAGCCCAGCGCAAGGCCCATCTGCTGCGGGGAGCAGGCTTGACTCCAGTGATGCCTGAGCTCCCTGCTGGCTTGGCACACAGCTGAATGTGCCCAGCTATGACTAACACTCCAGCCTCTACACTGATTTCCAACCTCATGTAGTCCTTCTGATGTCAGCAAGATTTTACTAGGCTCTAAACTGACTAATTGTGGCTCAGTAGGTGTTAAAAATTGTCTATGAGATCCTGAGCTTGAATAGCTTGAAAGAACATTTCTTTAAATAAGAATCATGTATTTCTCATTTACACATCAAGACTCCAAGCAATGGCATGTAGCAGCTTGTAATGATCACCTTCTGATCCATGGGCAGTGTTTGCTTTTTAAGGATTATTATTCCTTGCTGTACAGCATTAGGAGCTGAAGATGGCAGGCAGATTTGGGGCTGCACAGTGAGTGCCAGGCATTCTGTGATCCTTCCCTGCCTCTAAGGGCTCAGGCACCCTGAGCAGGCAGGGCAGCACCATCACTCCTTTGACCCATGGACTTTGGAGACAAGTTTGGACTCTCCCAACGTCAGGCACAATCATTTGTAGCAGTCCCAGGAACTCAACTAGACCTTTCAGCAGCCCATCCAGGGCCTGAGATTAAAGACCATCCCTTTCTCTCTATACCAAGGATTTAAGCACAGGCATGAAAACTTTAGGCATAAATTTAAGAACTGATTTCCCTTCTGACTGTACAGCACCAAGAGATGTTATTCATACTTCCTCAGGGATGTGACCCTCCAGAGTGGCAGTGCCATTGCCAAAAGCCTGTGTTCAAGCCTGTGGTCTTGTTTGTAGATTTTTCCCTATTCTAGATGATTCTTATCCACCCAGGATAAATGACCTGGGTCTGAATTTTGACTGTTTTCTTCTCAATAGTCTAATAAAATCTTTCACCTACAGTCTTCCTGGCCTCCTAGAGATTAAAAATGCAGGATTATCAGGGCTGTGGCCAAATTTAATTAGCTGCTTGCACAGAAGCAAGCAAGGCACTGTGACTGCTGATAAGCTTGGTCTCCAAACTCTCCGATGAGGCACAACAGGAGCAAGGCAGCATTTGCAGCCTTGGAGCAGACCCTGGCTTCCTGCAGGGATCCTATGGGGCTGGACCTTGCAGTCTGCAGCTGCTGGTGAGAGTGCAGGGGAGGCTGCCGAGTGGGCAGCGCTCCTCCTGCAGCAACGCTCAAAGCTTTTTGCTCCTCCACACCAGGCTGCTGGTGAAGCCGAGAGCTTGAGTTTCTATGCCAGTTTGTGATTCAGATTCATGGTCATTGAGCTGCTTGCCCAGAGGGTGTTTTCTCCCTGCCATGCGCTGCCAACTCCTCTTGAACACTACCTCCCACCAATTCCTACACCGGGTGATGGTGCCTGCCTCTCCCAGCTGGACTCAGCTCCCTGCTTGGCAGGGAGGCGTACCCAGCTGGGTGTCCCCTGAGCCAGCATCCCTGGCTGTGCCTCACTGCTTCCCTGACCTCAGAAAGCAGCTGCTGGAGCCTGTCTCTGCCAGGTGCAAATTGGGATGCAGCTTCTCCAGAGTGGCTTTGCTTGCTGGTTCCATGTTTGCTCTTCCAGTACTTTCTGGAGAATAAGACTCAAGACTGACAGCTCAACCCTCTGGCTAGTGCAGAAACCAGTGCTCACCTGAACACAGCCAACTGCTTCTGTGAGCATCCCCTCTCTCTCCACAGCCAGCAGCTTCTTCAAGAGTTTGTCCTTCTCTGGAATGATGACATGCTCCAGCACATTCAGGAAGACATTTTTTACAATGAGGATGGTGAGACTGTGGCCCAGAGAAGTGGTAAATGCCCCAACTCTGGAAACGTTCAAGGCCAGGTTGGATGGGGCTCCGAGCAACTTGCTCTAGTTGGAGATGTCCATGCTCACTGCAGGGGGGCTGCACCTTTAAAGGTCCCTTCCAACCCAAAACATTCTATGGTTCTATATATGAGGAATCTGTAAAAGGAGCTTGGTCCCAAATCCTGGAGGTCAGGATGACCTGAACATGTACAGCCTTCAAATCACACAGTGAGGCTCTCCTATTCTATTTGCACTCCTAATAAGAGGGTGCAGTAATATCTCCAGTGAGTGGCTGCACTACTTCATTCCTGGTGATGAGATGATTTCCATTGAGAAGAATGATATTTTCAATAGGAATTTTAAGGATAGAACCTATAACAAGTGTGGTTAGGTGCATAGGGTTATTACAAGAGCAAATATAGTCTTAGACACAGCTTCCTTAAAAGACTGAAAAATCTGTAACTAAAGAAAGTGGTGGCCATTGCCAGATATTCCTCTGCCCTTTTCCTGCAAGGCAAAGAACTGGGAGCTGCTACAGGCAAGACAGAAAACTTCAACAAGAACAAATTACCAATGTCAGTGTCTAAGCTTTAGAGTTTGTTGTCAGATTGGGTTTATCATTGCCTAAAGACCTAACTACAAAGTGAGGCTGGCGTCACTTACCTAGTGATGCCAGTAGTATATATGTATATATGGTACCTATATGTCCATAGTGATATGAACAGATAAGGGGAAGGCAGTGGTGATGTCAGTGGGAGATGCCAAACTCACCAACTCTGGTTGCAAACCATCACCTCAGAGCAAGTCTGCTCCTCACCACAGGGGTGCTGTGGAGCAAGTAACTGCAGGTGGAGGAATTTACTTCTTGGTAAAAAGGAAAGCCACCTAATAACATTGCTGCTTCTTTCAGGAGCCTTCCTGATCCCCTATTTCTTGACACTGGTGTTTGCTGGAATTCCTCTCTTCCTGCTGGAAACTGCTCTGGGCCAGTATACCTCTGTTGGTGGACTGGGAGTCTGGAAATTAGCACCTATGTTTAAAGGTACTGTACTGTAAGTTTGTGAAGGTGATAGCACCGTAACTACAGACAAAACCTTTAATGGATTGTGAAGCAAATCCCTGGGGACTGTGGTGGGGTGATGTGAGGAGAGTTTTTCCCTCTGTCTTTATCAAACTACCCTTGACCCTGATGTCTGCAGTCACTAACATCATTGTGCTCTGTTCAGGCAGACTTTAGTTGTGACAAGGTGTTTTATGAGTAGCAGGGACTGTGACAGAGGGGTTCTGGTTGCAGAAGACCCTCCCCAAGTCTTCCCATGTGGGCTTACTTTGCATGGGAAAGTTGTAGATAAGGGGATGTGAACCTGTCGCTGTGTCTGGAGTAGCAGCATCCTGGAAAACAGTGGTGATTCAGAAATGCCTTGGTTGTGGGAAAGAGCGATTCTACTGGGGAAGTGACCAGATCCTGTTTTCACGGAGCTCTGTTGCCTAAAGTACCTGTAGCATGCTGAAAGGTAGCACTGTTTACCCAGTGGAAATGGGTGAGTGAAAGATGTGAGGGAACAAGCCTCCCTTGCTGACCACCTCAGTGCGCTGTATCAGCTGCTGCACTGATGAGCTGGTTCGCTTTTTCTGTCTCTGCCACAAAATTTGTTGTGATGTCTGTGAGCACAGCTAGGCACCAGGCACCTGGATTGATGCTGCTCTCTGCCTCCCTTCACAGGAGTGGGGCTGGCAGCTGTGGTTCTCTCCTTCTGGCTGAACATCTACTACATTGTCATCATCGCCTGGGCTCTCTACTATCTCTTTAACTCTTTCACCACAGTGAGTCACAGACATGTCTACAGCATGGCATTGTCTTTGCTATGGGTCTTTACTGCCTGCTTTATGGAGAGGAATTGTTTAAGTCACAAAACATGTACTAACTGCTTATAGTTTGTGCAAAGAGCCTTCGTTAGCACCCTGCTGGACCCCTTACAAAGAGGTTCATCAGCCCTGGAGTCAGTTGTGTAGTGCTTATGGGTACTGATGCTTGTCCTCTGGCAAGGGTGGTCCTCTGCTGAACATGGTCCTGTCCCCTCTCTGGGAACTGTTGTGAATTACACCAGTCTTTAAAACTCACCCTGTGTCTCTGTCATATTTCTAGAGCTGTGTGAATTTTAAGAGCTACACATTTCCACAACTGGTTTTACTACAACATGTTTTTACTACCCAGAACTTAGTCCTGACCTTAATTAGTCCTCATTTATGCTTCTCTTGATAAAATCCTGAGGACTTTTTTTTTTTTTTCCTGCTGGGAAGATGATTCAGAAAGCATTTATACATCTGCTTGTGACTGTCCCTTAGCATGTACTTATGCATTGTGGTTTATAGTGGGTTCCTCTTCTATAGCAGGGTCTTCTACCATACAATATATGATTTATTTCAGCCCAGCAGGGGTTGAGCACCTTTAACACCCTGAGCAACCTACAGCCTTAAAGACATCAGCTCCATGATTCAAATAAGGTCTTTTTTCATTTAGTTATAATCCTGAAATGCCATTATGAATGTTGAACATCTGTTTTCACTTTTTATTTGATCAAAAATTTCAAGTATCTATCAAGACTTCTGCAAAAATCTTCTGTTTGGCATTCCTGGCTGTCTTTCTACCACAAATACCCACTGTAGGCTCCTGGATCTAGAAGAAAATTATCAGTCATTGATGATTAGATGCACTCTTGGGGGATTCCCAGATGAACAAAAGTCTACCCAAAAGGAACCCATCCTTCCTCTGCCCTCGGCAGGATACATCTTAGGATGGGGCTTTGATGCAGTCAGGAGTCATAGACACGACTGGTGATGGTGCTTGTATCTACACAAGCAGCTCCAGGTGTTCAGCTCAAGGCCCTTTCTTTTACCACAGATAATTCCAGATTCCCCAGAGGAGCCCAAAATACAGATCAAAAAGCTAGGCTGATGCCTCCTCCCTATTCCTTCTAAATTTGACTAGTATTTTGAACCTGAGCAGGCATGCAGCTCGCTTTCTGCAGCTTCTGTTCTCTGAAACTTAGAGGAAATGGAGCAGCAACAAACCATCCCCCTGCCTGCCCCTCCTTATGAAAGCTGCACAGCATCTGTGGTGTGTGAAATGCTTGGCTGAAGGACTGCTGTGCAATGCTGCTTGAGCCATTGCATTAGTTTCAGGGTAATTAGCAAGTCCACAATGAAATCACTGGATGGGTGCAAACATCCCAGATGTCCAGCGGGGTGTCCAAATTTGCCCATAGCCCTTCTTCTGGGAAGCCAGCATGCACATTAGGAGGTATCATCTGCTGGAGTGAACTGATTTAGATGAGGGACTGAACGCAGCACTTAAAGGCGCTGATGCCACAAAGCAGTTAAAACACAGATAGTATTTCTAAAGGGGTCTGTGTTCATGCATGAACAGAAATGGATACAAGCATCTTCCTAAAGCTTTGTTGAGCTGGAACCTGAGGTCTTATCTGCAGAGGGAAATCGTCCAAAATAACCATTCTGCATTTATCTCCATGCACTGTACTTGGGAAATGAGATTGCTGCACACAGAGATGTATCTGAGTTGCTCTTGTTGGGCTGCCTCAGCCATGGTACTACATGGCATGGGTGAGTTGTCCTGTGTGCTTGCACAGCCCTTGACACTGTGGTTTCATCACTTGCAGTGCCAGAGATGATTGTAGTAAATCTGTAGCAGTTATGCTGCTGTCTCTCTGCTACCTATGGTATAAACATCTCTCAGAAAACCCTTTGTGCTGCTTATAATCAGGAGAGGGGACAGCATGAAATACCTACTACACTTTAAATTTACTCCTGGGTTTATGTTACAGCAGTTTATTCATGTAGACAAACCCTTAGCCCTCATTCTCCATGCCATGTTGCCTTGCAAGCATTGCAGCTTGGTAGAAATGAGAGATAAGAATCAACTCAGTGTTTATTCTTTGTGCAGTGAATTCCAACCACTTGTTGAGTGAAGTAATGATCATAAACACAATATCCCCCGGTAGCTATTTTAATTAGTACCTATTAATTACTAACAGTTAATTGGAAACGGCTCTCTATCCAGGGAACTGCCAACATTTTATTAGAGGTTCAGCACTGCCCTAATCATATCGTGATATTGTTTCCTGGAAAATCCATGTCACAATTATCCTTAATTTGGAGCATTGTTTCATGCTTTTGGCTGTGCGGTGCCTGCACATCCAGAGGTGCCGGCCGTCCTCTTTGCAAAACAAATGGGGTTTCAGTTTAAAAGAAACCAAATTTCACTTCTCAACACTGCCCTTGGGAGATGTCACAGTAATGATAACCCTGCTGTCCTTGTGCCGGCACAGGAGCTGCCATGGCAGAGCTGTGGGAACTCCTGGAACACCGACCGCTGCTTCTCCAACTACTCCCTGGATGACACCACCAACCTCACCAGCGCCGTCACCGAGTTCTGGGAGTACGTCCACAGCCTGCCTACACCAGGTTTCTTCCCCTCACCACAGCTGTCATACCTGACAGGGGCTGTGGCATTGGCCGCCAGCACCATTCCTTGGACAGCCTTGACAGGAGGGTGTCAGAGCTGGCTGTTGGCCAGGGTGGGCATGGGCATGGGGTGTGCCGTGTGGCCATACATCAGGTGGATAGAGAGGATAACAGCCTCTCTACCTCTCTTCTCCTTCCTTTATCCCATCATGAGTCATCTCAGGTCCTTTTGGGAGTTTGCAGGCTCTCGTGCTTGTCTGCACCTAGCCTTTTACCCTCCAGCTGCCTCCAGAATCTCTGATCCCTCTGCCTCCAAGGGTCGGACTTCCCCTTAATTCAACCTCTCCCAACCCCTAGGAGGAACATGCACCAGATGTCCGAGAGCCTGGGGGAACCTGGCAACATCCGCTGGCCGCTGGCTGGCACACTGGCCCTGGCCTGGCTGCTGGTTTACTTCTCCATCTGGAAGGGCGTGGAGTGGACAGGAAAGGTATGATGCAAGGACTGGGTGTTCCAGTGCTGCCTCTCATGGATGTTCTCAGGTCTTTGCAGTCAAAACGTCCTTCAGACTCACATTTGTTTGAGTGCCTATAAGTAAGGTTATAGTGCTTTGAGGCAGAATCACAGTAGGTGCTATTAAATCCCTGACATTTACCTTTCATGGCTGTAAAACTTGCTACCATGTTTATGGTAATTTTCATTCTAAGCGTAGAGAATAGCTCTTCCCTGCAAAGCCATAGGTCTGAGCACTCAATCTCTTTGGGAAGTGACTTCAGAAGGGATTTTTAGAGATTGCTTCATTTTTCCACCTTAGGACAGCGCTTTGAGAGAGTGAGACCTCTTCTGGGCTCCCTCTTTTGAAAATCATTGTCCCTTAAAATGCTGCTGGTGGAAAAAAAAACAACACAAAAACCTCATCACCTCCTATGAAAATTTCTATGCCTGCCCTTTAGATTTTGGTGGGAAACCTTCAGATCAGAAGCACATTGTTATTCACCGTGTAGCAATTCAGGCTAGCACAGCAGAAAGATAATTGCTTAGTTTAGTGAAACAGCGATGCTGAGATACTGAGATGTGTTATTTAGAGCACAGCATGGTGTAACGGGACAAGATTATGAAAGGAATGATCTCGAGGAGAGATCAGAAAGGAGCGATTCAAGCAGAGGTCACCGAAGCTGTTAACTTCCCCGGTGGCTCTCAAACAGATTTTAGCTACAGAGCCCCAGCAAAGCCCAGGCAATTGCTGGTATGGGCCCTGTGATGAGGGATGGCATGTACCTGCGAGTCCCTGCAACAATGCTGGAAAAAAAGCAGTAGAGTCAAGACGACTCACATTGCTTGGTGCATTGGACTGGAGAAACACCAGCTTTAGCTCTGCAAAACAAGGATGTGATGGCTTAAAGGGATTACTTCTGTGGACTAAATTTATCCCTGTGCAATTCCCTTGTCTTTGGGCAATTCATCCAGACTTTAGCATGCTGCTTTTGTGATTAGTGCATCCTTGCGTGTCAATGGCAGGGAGAAACCTCAAACAGCCAGAAACTGTACTAGCACAGGAACAGGAAGCAGAAAATGCAAGGCAATGTTGCTGAAAGCAGCTATGTGTGAGGAACCCATCCCCATTGCAGGGGGGTGTGCCAGACACAAGGCCACCATGGGCAGTAAAACTCCATGAACACTGGTGGGCTGATGGCTTCTCTCTCATGGTGTCTTTTGCAGGTGGTGTATTTCTCGGCCACCTACCCCTACTTCATGCTTTTCATCCTCTTCTTCCGGGGAGTCACGCTGCCAGGAGCCAAGGAGGGGATCCTCTTCTACCTCACACCTGACTTCAGAAAGCTCTCTGACTCTGAGGTTTGTAGGCTAGTGACCAATTGTCTCTGATTAGTCTTCCCCAGGCACTTTCTTTTAATATTTTAAGTATTAAAAGAAAATAAAATAAATTGGAATAGTTGCCTGTTCAAGCAGCCACAGCCCTCATGGGTTGAGACAAAGCTGAAGGGCAGGCCCTTCATGGGTGGAAATCTGTGCAGCAGCTCTGCTGTACTTAAGCAGTATTATCCATAGGGCAGGAGTTTCAGGAACTAGCCCAGAAAAGGAACATCCCCTCTGGGCTGGGAATGCCTCGTTTCCCTGACTATCCTATCCCAGGGAAAGGATGATGCAGTGGCGCCAGTGTGGGGAGCTCAGAAGCAGCATGAGCACAACAGTGAATGTGGCAGCAAGTTTCGGAAGCCCTGAAATGTTGAGTTGTGGCCAGTAACATTGACTTGGTCAGCAGAAGCACAGAGGGGACTCAGGAGGAGCACAGAGGCTTGCAAAGGCAAAGTTTTTCAGGCGACACAAACTCTGCCTTTTGCAGCAGCAATGCTTCCGTGTCTCCAGAGGACACTGGTCACTTATCAGGGACAACTGGATGCTCATCATTTCCTGGGCAATCCCAGTGACGCCTCTTTCAGGAAACTCACTGTAACTGTACTGCAAGCTTCATTGGCTCGAATGCTGGAAACAAGGCTCTCAAGGGTTGTTTAAATACTGTGCAATTAAGCAGTGAACAATCTGCCCCCTTTTCATGTGCCTTCTAGGCTTTAAGCTCTTAAGGCACTGGGATCAGCTTTGCAAGCTGTCCTCTGCAGTTGTTTGCGCAGGAAACACCATGTTAGAAAATCAAAGACATGATAGTGGAAGAGGAATGGGGGAGATGAGTGTGGGATGTGGGGCTCTGATGGGAGTGTCACCCCTTGGGGAGCAGCTGTGAGGAAGCGAGCACGCACACACATACACACAAATTCAGAAGATGAGTGGGTCCTTTCTGACCTGCACCACAGGGACAGAAAATGGGATTCACAACCCTTCCTCCATTCCCCCACCTGGCCCTGGAAGCAGCCTTGAGCCACAAGATTCACAGGGCTGGGGTTGTACGTCTGGCATTGGGTAAGGAGGCACTCTCGATACACTTGCCACGTGGGAAGGATGAAGGCCCTTGGCTTCTCCTCCTTCTCCTTGGGGAGGTGTTGCTCTCTAACAGGCCCATTCCTGACACCACAAGCAGGAAAGGTGTATTCTACATCCTCAACTCAGTGCCCTGTGTTAAAGGCCCCTGGCAGCCCCACTCCCTTTGGGGGAAGGCCAGGGTCCCTGCTGACCCTGCAGGATGTGCAGTGGCTCCAGGAGACAGCATGCTCTGTGTGACACAAATGTCCAGCATTATCACCCCACAGGTGAAATGGGGCTGTACCCATTTCCGTTACTCTCCTCTGCCTGCACCACTCTCTCCCAGCCCTACCTGTCCCTGGAGATAGGCATTCAGAAAGGCACAAAAAAAAAAAATCTGTTCTTCAGATGTGTTCAGCCTGGTTGGCACTTAACGTAGCTACAAGTTTCAAGGTGGCTCTTGTGACAGTTCCAACTGCTGCCCCAAACATTTCCTTGGAGTTTGGGTCAGCAGACAGAGTTGTAGGTGCCTGTGACCCTAGTGAGAGGCTGACCTCAGCTCATGACCACTCCTGAGCTGTACAGCCAAGTGCACAGCCTCACGGTCTGCATCCAGCCCCCTTGATAGCCCAGCACGAGTACGTGCAGCATGGAGTTCCTCCTGCTGCACTCCTCTCCCGGCTCCTTCTCTGCAGGTCTGGATGGATGCAGCCACACAGATCTTCTTCTCTTATGGCCTGGGGCTGGGGTCCCTGATTGCTCTGGGGAGCTACAATACTTTCCACAACAACGTCTACAGGTCTGATGTGTTTTTTTGGTTGTTATTTTTGTTTATTTGGTTTTGTTTTTCCCAGACTTCTGCATGATGGGGAGTGCTCATAGATGAGGGAGGGAGTCATGGTGAGTCTGGGGTGGCTGATCTCTGGTGTCCCCTCACTGTCAACATGCAGCCTTGGGGTCACACTGCAATCATTGTCCCATCTGCAGGACACTTAACATGTTACCCATGTTACCTCTCCAAGGTGCAGGAACTGCTCTTGGCAGGGCTTGGTCTTTTGTTTACCTCACCCTTCACTCCTGGCCTCTTGGTAGACAGGTGCAGATGTGTTTCTTTTCTTTCTTTTCTTCTCTCTTCCAGAGACTCCATTATTGTCTGCTGTATAAACTCCACCACAAGCATATTTGCTGGATTTGTTATTTTCTCTATTGTTGGCTTCATGTCGCACATTACAAAGAAGTCGATCTCAGAGCTGGCCTCCTCAGGTAAGTAGAAACCCAGGTTCAAATGCAACAGCATCCTTTGAGAGCAATTTGCTAGGGAGCACAATATGCTCCCAAGCCTTTCCCAACTGGGTCATAAAAACATAGAAATGTCTCGGTTGGATGGGACCTCTGGAGGTCATCTGGTCCAACCCCCCTGCTGAGAGCAGGGACAGCCTCAACTAGAGCAGGTTGCTCAGAGCTTCATGAAGCCCCACCTTGAATGTCTCCAGGGATGGGGCCTCCACCACCTCCCTGGGCAACCTGTTCCAGTGCTCCACCACTCCCGTGGTAAAGAACTTCCTCCTTATTTCTAATCTCACTCCACTCCTTTCTAATTTAAAACCATTGCCCCTTGTCCTTTCACTCCAGGCCTTTGTAAACAACCCCTCTGCAGGCTTTTTGTAAGCTCCCTTCAGGTACTGGAAGGTGGCTGTTAGGTCTCCCCGGAGCCTTCTTTTCTCCAGCCTGTCCTCATAGGAGAGCTGCTCCAGCCCCCTGGTCATCCTTGTGGCCTCCTCTGGACCCGCTCCATCGGGTCCATGTCCTTCCTGTGCTGAGGGCTCCAGAGCTGGATGCAGTATTCCAGGTGGGGTCTCACCAGAGCAGAGAGGCAGAATCCCCTCTCTCCATCTGCTGGCCACATTTCTTTTGATGCAGCCCAGGATGGGCTTGGCCTTCTGGGCTGCAAGTGCACACTGTCTGCTCCTTTTTTACCCAAGGGTGAAAACCTCTTTGCACACCCTACCACCAAGATGGGTCATAGGCACCCTTGGCTGATGTTCATCACACTCTGGCTGCAAAAGACATCTCTGCCAGCTTTTAAAGTTCACCTTCTTTTAATGATGGAGTTTTATGTGCCTTTGCTGCAGTGAGGTATTTAGGCCATTTGCTTTCTGAAACTTTCTGGAGATTAGATATCACCTGTGTTTTTAGTAGACATGATTGAAATTTTAAGTCCCATTTCCACGCAAAATTTTGGAATTGTAATCTCAGAATATTTTTTTTACTAAGATGGAATCATCTCTTTTTGCACAAAGGCATATTTTGAAATTGCTGTCTTCTCAGACAAAGCTTTTATCTCAAGCAAAAGCATTTTGTTATGGGGGAAAAAAACAAAGAAAAAAAAAAAAAAAAGGACATCAGGAAGGTTATAACCAGCTCTCCAGCTCTGAATATCAGTCTATTTTTCTAGCAAAATGCTCCAGCTCCATTTAGTAGCAGTAATTTGATGACTTTCTTGCTTACAGGAAGAGAAAAGACAAACCATTTCTGCAGTCATTCCTGGCTCCCCATCCTACCCTTGGGCACCTCATTGCATTTGTGAGCCATGTGTGAAGGCTCAGGTGTTTTAGCTCCTATATTAAATACCTACAGTTCTTGACTGTGTTTGTAGTCTCTCTGTGGCCCTCAGCTCATACTTCACATCAAATGCTTTATAAACATGGGCTCATCCCTCTTTTTATTACTGTAGGCCCTGGACTGGCTTTCCTCGCCTACCCACAGGTTGTCACACAGCTGCCTCTGTCCCCGCTCTGGTCGATCCTCTTCTTCTCCATGTTGATGATGTTGGGTCTGGATAGTCAGGTGAGACAACCCAGAAACAGAGTGGGGTAAGATATGAAGATATCTTCAGATATAACGGTGGCCTCCCCTTCTGCACCTTGAGACAGTGCTGATGAGCAGGGTCTTTTCTTATTCTTCATGCTGAGATGCAGGTGCATGAAGCAGAACTTCCCATGTGGTCATCGCCTCCGTGCTCCTCCCTAACACAGGCATATACTGCAAGTGTGGTGGCATCTGACCACTATCCAATGTCCATGCCTCGTTGTGCTGCCAATTAAAAATAAGAGTAATGACCAGCTTTCAGCAGCCCAGAACTGGGCAGCATCCCAGCCCTGCTGTTGATAATGTAAGTGGCCCTGAGCAGAGCAGAAGCATCCAGGATGGGTTCATAGGTGAGCAAGGGCAGAAGAAAGGAGCCATGGCTTGGGAACAGCTGATGCCTGGGTACCCTGACTACTTTGCCATCAGATAAGTCTTACAAGATATTTGAGGGGGAAGCAGCTGTTTCTAGCAAAACATCTCTATCCTGCTCTCCTCAGAGCCCTCACAAAACAAAACCAAAATCATGGTCTCTCTATTTTGACAAGTGATGCTACATTTTTTCTGATAATTCTGCATAAAAGTAGCTACCCAGTGAAGCAGTCAAGTGCAGTGTGCCTCCCTTTTGAGTACATTAAAATCAAAGGCTCCACCAAAAGCCTGTGCCCAGTCTGTTGCATCCTCCCCTGTGCCAACATGCTCTTTTCTTGCAGTGAAAACTACCAGTACAAACCAGGTGCTTTCCTGGATTACAGGTAGCATTCATGAACCCAAGCCTAGTTCACAGTCAGACTCAGAGATATTCCTGAAATGTCACAGCAGGTTTCCAGGAAAATCTAATTAATCAAATCTGGTTATCTGCTATGGCACACTCCCATAAACACTTCATAAAGCTCACATCTGCATTACCACAGACATTATTTGGCACAAAATTTCAAATAACAACTAAACATACCAAAAGAAGCTACATGTACAGAAAAAAAAAATAAATACATTACTCTCCATGGATTATTCACTCAGTGCTGGTAAATAGTTCCAAACATGACAATAAGCCCCCTAAGCCCTGTGTGGAATTTATTTGCTGCATTTGCTTCTGAAATACCACTTGAAATTCTCCAAGTCCCTTCCAACAGCTCGGCTCAGAGGTCAGGCAGCCTGTGGGGGGCTATCATTGCCTGGAGGAGGAGGAGGAGGAGGAGGAGGAAGGG